>SNQJ01S0085891.1:14923-34165 GCA_010110895.2 Picea sitchensis | reverse complement strand
TATAAAAGATAATCAATATTAAAATTCTACCCATTAGATAATTGTATCCTCTCCCATTCTATATATCAAAAAATTTATTATTATATAAAAGATACATCAATATTAAAATTATGCCTATTAAATAATTAAATAATTGTATCCTCTCCCAGTCTCTCGAGCTGATGCCTTGGAAACTGAGAACTACGATTTCAATGCGGGAGGTTTGTCGTGCCATTGCGGCATGCTGGGTTCTTCGCACCCGTCTCCATGACTTCCGTCCACGAGCACATGGTCTTCATTGTGCTCGACGGTGGGTTCATGATGAACAACCTTGCAGCCGCAAAACAGTTCCAGAAATGGATGATCCAGATGTCATCCAATCACTCATTGAATGAGTTGGTGTTGATGTCATTCAACGACTTTGATTCATGTGCTTCTATTATTTGTTGCTTTCGAAAATATCCCATATATAGGGTAACCATATTTTAGGTTATTCCTCATAGCATTGGTTTGTAGGGATTTCTAAAGAGAGATATGATGACACTTGCTAGGTTCAATGGAGGAAGACTATTTGGAATGATTACTTCTTTGTCGCTACCCTCTTTTCATTTGCTCTTCAATTTGGTAATCACGTCATTGCTAAAATATTTGTCATGATTAGCAACTATTAAAATATCTTAAATATTTTAATAATAAATTTTGAAATTTTAATTCACAAATTTACTAATCCTCTTCATATAAATCAATTGTCAACTATTACAACCACATAATTAAAAGTAACTCATATAGATTAATCAAAACCATTAATATAAAAAAGAAAAAATAAAATATATCAACCACTTGTAATTATGTGATTTTACTAGTAAATATTATAAAAATGTCAACTAAATTTACAAAACTTCATTAGAAATATATAAAACATAATAATAAAACAAAAAAAACATGCTAATTCATTTCTTATTTTGTCTAATAAACATTAAAGAAAAGAAACGGTGTACTCCTCTTCATGGACTACTATTCCATCTTCAACTAAATGCACTGATGTCTTTGTACATCATAATTATACACATCATTGACTTCTCTGTAACATTGCTAATGTTGGAGATCTCAACATTATAAAAAATGTTTTTCTATTGTTGGAGATCCAAACATTATAAAAAATGTTTGAAATGATTATTAGTTTCACATTCACTAATAAATTGTAGGGTGAATTTGATAAAAACCATTTTAAAATAATGATGTATGTTTGTGATGGCATTTCATTGGATTACTTAGTATAGAATAAGTTTAAATATTATTAAAGAAGTTTAAATGTTATATAATTTGATTTTTTTTCGGTAATTATCATTAAAATGTGGTGATATAATTTTTTATGACATTACAAAGTTTTATTAAGAAAACTATATTATTGAATACATAAATAGATTTAATACTTTCAAAACTTCCTATTACACTTGGATTGTGTAATGTTAATAACTAATATTTATAATTCTAACAATTTTTCTAAATTTTTTACCAAAATTAAAAAACAAAACAATAAAAAAATTATAATAAAAAATCTCAAATTGTAATAAACATCGGTATGTGTTTAAATTATGTTGTTTCAAGTTTACCTACCAGCAACCTTTAAATGGTCGAAGCTACATAGTGAATAACAACCTCTAAATGGTCGAAGCTACATAGTGGACAAATAGCTTGATGTATATTTGGTACTCCACGTAACCAATGATGGACATATAAATGGTGAATGTTATATAGTCAACAAATAGTTTAGGAATTTATCATGGTGTTGCACCCTTCTCACCCAAAGTGGTTATACTTATTTATCAAGTATACAAACACGACTCATCTTATTTTCATAGATAAGCCTTATGACCTATTGTGGTGGGAAATCCCCCTATGGACTAGCATTTAGGGTTATATTATGCATGCAGATGAGACCGAAAGAATCCTACTTTCTACCATCATCCTAGACCTAATTCCCATTTCTTTTAAGCAAATACATGGTTATATGAACATACCTTGGTTCGGGAGTTCGATGTCAATCCTTCTTCATGCTTGATCGCTTGTTGGCAGCTCTCCTCCCAAGGCTGACCTGCATACAAAACAAGAAACAAACTATACATGCATTATACCTACAGATTAATGGGTTAGAGATTCAAACATATATTCAATAAACTATGAATAACTCATATAGTGGGACGGGAAAAGCCTTTCTTTATTAATTTTAATGAATCAACTTACAATGTCGAGACCAGCCACCACTCTGCGAACCTGATCCTGGGCTCCTCTTCAACTGTTTTCCAACTTCTTTACTCTGTATCTCTTCTTGCACAAGGATGGCTAAAGGGTTGGGACAATGGGAATGTGCAATTGGGTAGAGTTTCTTTACTATTATTCTCCTCCTCCAAATGGGACCCCTAACCCTTCTTTTATAGGCTAGAAGAAGCTAGGTATTTGGACGAACCCTCGGCCATGCATGGATGGAAGGTTTAGTTAACTTACCCAAAGCTGTGTGTTTAGTTACCCTAATGTGTGAGGTCAAAAGAGCATTTGATGGCTGAAATACATTACCAATCTTTACTGATATGCCGAACAGGTGAGCCCAACGATCAAGATCCAGGAGGCGCCATCTGCAAAATAACAAATGTCTCACCGAGGTGGGAATACCCATGCTCGGGATAAAATAGAATCATGGCTACCAATCAAATACACTATAGATCCATGTCAAATAACTATATAAAGTGTAGCCGTGAACAATACACAGCGGAGCTACATCTCGAAATCAAAAAGATATACATATAGAGTATTCATCTTCTAGAAGCTGATACGACTTGATTGCTGGAGATAAGATCTTCAGAGCTTGAGCAACAACCTCAAAAAATCTTCAAAACTCGGGTAGGAGTGTAATATGAGTGTACAAATTTACTACCCAGAGATCTTCGACATCTCATCGGTCATGGACTAGATAATCTTGATGATCAGACTGAAGGCTTCATTGATTCTGAACAAGAACTTGATTGGACATTTAGGATGGCTGGGTATGAGGGCAAGAGACAAACTGCAGAGGGGTCGACTCAGGCTTGGTGACAAACTTCCCTTGGACAACAACATGACAAATGATGAGACTCAGGCAACATGGCATTGACATAAGTTTACGAGGCAGGAGGCAACACAAACTCTCCATATGTTTGGAAGAATAACCAAATGGAGGACATAGCTCTATGTAGCGAGAACAGCTTCCTAAAGTCATATGACATCCCAAGGTTTGATGAACAAATGAATAGATGTGATTTATCCAAGGGCGACTCATTATGCTGCTAATAAAGAAAATACTTTTCCCTTCCTCTTTTTGGGGTATATTTGATTATTTTTTTTTGTCTTTTTCAATGATTTTGGAAAAAGAATAAAAGAATGTTACGTTACAAAGGAGGATCGAGTGTCGCAAACATACTAGTTCCAAGCGTATGGAACAAAGGGATGCTCAGGGCAAAGGGACATATGCAAGAAAAGGACACTCGGGAAAAATCCTCTAGGGGCTAAAGGTGTCAAGACATAGAGGCAAAGTGATATAGGGCTTGTGTATGAGGCATGCTTCAGATGGTTCAGTTGAGAGCAACATGGAGTCGACATTAGGCCAAAAACATGGTTATGTAAATGCGATTAATAAAACACGCAATGGTAACGTCCTTCGATGTAAGTTTAACGAACCCAGAGAAGGTAAGCTTGGTGGTTTTTCATATTTAGAGAGTCTGAAAAAACGTAAAAAGGAGACTTCATTGTGGTACCTTTTTCGAAGATAGTATAGTCAGTTCGAAAAAGAGGTAAACTAGCACCGACAAGACGTCTATTCAAAACCATTTTAACGAGTGTGAGAAAGACAAGATCACTCGGCCATTTTTTCATTTTTAAGGAGTTTGAAAAAAAAATTAACTATGGACTCCGTCAGGAATGTTCTTCTGGACTAGTTTAACGAGTGTGAGAGAATAAGGTCACTCGACGATCTTTTCAATTTTAGGGAGTCTAAAAAGAGCTTAACTATGGACTCTGTGGGGGTTCCTTTTTCGTAAATTTAATCCCTCAAGCACGAAAAAGGGTCAAAATGATACCTTAGAGTACTCTTCTAGAGAACTGAAGTTCCATAGAGTATACCTTTGTTCGTACAGTTGACCGTCCGGACCAAAAAAGGGGTAAAATACTGCCGGACAGACGTGACTTCAAATTTCAGTTTAACGAGCGTGAAAGGCCACAAGATCACTCGACAATCTTTTCATGTTTAGAGGGTCTGAAAAGGGCTTAAAAGAAGACCCCTTATATATTTTGGGAGTCCCGAGGGTGAGGTCAAGAGTGAAAAGGAATCATGAAATTGAGGCTCAAACTCGTAATCAGGAAAAACAACAAGGACTCCTGAGCCTACAATGATTAGAGACAGCATGGATACCATAATGCAACCAGGATCTACCTAGGGCATCCATGTTCCGGTAAGCCATACCACCAAGTCACGACACTTATAAAGCAGTTATGATGGTTCTGTGTCGCAATCTGATGGGATCGATCCTATGGCAAAGGAAAAAGACAACAAGATACAAAATTCAAGGTAGAAACCTAACCTACATGCTCAAGTTGATCCTCAGAAAAAAAAAATTCACGGACCGTCAAAAATTACCCAAAACTCCAAAAAATTGTCCCGATACCCAATCATATCCCTCCCATGCAACTCCTGAATCACTCTAAATGGTTTTTGGTTTAAAGAAAATGATAAGGGAGGCCAAAAAAGTGACAAAAATACGCCAAAAAGTCTATAAATAGAAGTTGGCAACTCATTATCACCATTGCTGATTTGGAAATTGACTCTGGAGCCAAAAAACCCCCTTTGTCAAAAGTTGTGATTTCGGGAGCTACAGTGGACAAAAAGAACTTCTGTCTGGACCAAGTAAGTACAAACTCTATTATCTTGCATTTTAAGTCTTTCTTTTTTCTTTAGGTTTCATTTTTTAGGGGGGCGTTGACCTTCAAAAGGTCAGCCCTAGGTCCACGCGGGCTATCTCAGGACAGACTGTTTGTACATTCGGGCAGAGTAAACCCTGCATGCGTGTACACGCGACTAGGCCCGCCTGGACCCCCTTTTTGAGTGAAAAAAGATTAAAAAACAAGGGTTAACCCTCCTGAACCTTGGTGTTTTGCAGGATGTATGTCCACTGGAGAGAAAGAGAGCATGAAGAGGTTAGTGAGTTGGTCGGGGAAGACCCCAATGTTGTGGTTGCCTTGATGCAATGTGGGTTACTCAAGTTCTTCCTATGTCCTTTTATGCGTGCACAACCTAGGCTATTGAATGCCTTGGTTGACTACTGGCATCCGGATGTAGAGGCATTCATGTTAGAGGGGCAGTCACTGGTGCCCATGACCGAGGACATTTATTTTTGACTGGCCTCTCCTAGAGAGGGGAACCAGTCAATTTCTGGACTTTTCCTTTGGGGCCACATAACATAGCAGAATTGATAGGTCTTTACTGTGTGGATGACACAGACCGCTCGAGCTCCCAGGTGCCCATAAGCAAGATTACTGACTTATTGCTACAGGCGATAGTGTTGCTTATTGGGTGAATCATTGGTTCTGCGACTTTGCATCAAGTGTCCCGAGAACAGATGAACTATGCAGTCCAGTGCTTGAATGCACAATTTTTTTATTGGAGCACCACATTGTTAGAGTGTATGAAGAGACAGTTGACAAATTTTCGATTGCGGACATAGAGGAACTTCGGGTTCGGGACCGTTCTGTGCTCGTTCTTCTTTGAGAGAGTTATGAGCTTTAGTCCTCGAGTAGTGGTATGAGGACATCAGGCCTCTCTTCCTACTATGTGTATATGGGCAGTATTGTTGCCACGACAGGGTGGTGGAAAGACTAATGAATCATTCGATGACGATTTCTTTGCCTAGCTATCGCGACATATCCTAGTTATCGAGGATTACCCATATGTAGGGATTGATTTTTCGAGGGATCCTGAGATACCAGTGCCTCCTGGTGAGGAGCGAGGAGAGATGGGTAAGTCTCCATCTTTGTAGTTGTTTTTTTATTTTTTGCGAAGCATATGTAATTTTTATGTCATTTTTGTTATATATCATTTTTTTTTATATACCAGAGTATTTGACAGATATTTGTTTGTTGTGTGCAGATGTGGGACCAGTGCGACCTGCTGACTATGCAAGGAATAGGCGTCGTCCTCGGCCAGGGGTTGCACCTGCAGCCACCGGGGGACCAACAGTAGTAGGAGATCTTCCAACCGGGGAGGTTGAGAGGCTGTTGAGACGAGTCGAGCAGAACTTTACTGTGCTCACTCGCACGGTCCCTATGGCAGAGATTGAGGATCTTCCACCATCCATGCAACCTCATGTAGTGGGGGCACCACGAATGTGGGTCCAATTATTTTGACGTTTAGCCAACGCTATAGATCAGTACAACAAGGCACACAGGCCTTGACTTTAGTTAGGATTTTCACGTGCTGGGAGCACTACTTGTATATATTTTTTGAGGGAATAAGCCCCTTGACTCGTTACTGGTCATATTTTTGAGGCGCTTGCGTCCATCTGTGTACTCTGGTTACTTATGATATTATATATGGATTTTTATGTTTTTTCATGGCTTATGGATCATTTCTGCAAAAAATGTATTTACATGTTTATGTGTATGTCTTTCCATATGTGTGCAAGATGCCAATCTAAAATTTGATTAGCTAGAGTATCTATAATTTGATTTAATCTCCTATAAACATGAAAATATGTAATATAATCAAAGTTTCATTCTAAGAGACGTACCCTAAGGAATTGTCAGTGTAAAGTCGGATCATGAAGATGGTAGATTCTATTTAACTGAGACACAACCAGCTGAGTGTCAAGATATACCCGGAGATGAGAGATACCAAATGACAAGGCGTCACGAAGAAACTCAATAACTCCACTGTACTCAGTGACATTGTTTGTGGTGTCACCTAAGTATATACCTCTGGAAGATAACAATTGGCCTTGAGGTGTAAAAATTACCCAAGTTGTGGAGGTAAGCCTCCGAGTGTGCCAACTAGCACCAGTTGCATACCCAATGAACATCTCAAATTCACTTGACATTTGCCACAGTGATGAAATATAATATCAATGACACGTCCATAACACTAAAAGAAACTAGAAAGTAATAGTACAATGACTATACATATGTTACAAAAAGTTACCCATGGTGACATGCCTATGAGTAATACTTCTTGAGGTAGAGTCCATTTCTAGGCTCTGCCAAAGCATTCCATTCAAAGTCAACTAGATGATAAGCACCCTTCTTTAGAACCTATTTTATGATGAAAGGTCCGAACCACATGGGTTTGAATTTTCCTTCCCCCAGGGGGTCCTTATCTTGATCATAGACCAGGACAAGGTCGCCTTCAGTGAAAATCCGAGGGCGAACGAACCTATCATACTGACACTTGACTTTATGTTTGTGAGCCTCGTTGGCCAAGGCCACATCACAACACTGCTCATTGAGCTTCCCCAGGTATAATAACCGCTCTTCAAGTGGAGAAGTGTCTGGCAATAATTGTACTTCCAACTTTAGATACGGGATCTGACATTCGATAGGAAAGACTGCCTCTAGCCCATAAATGAGTTGGAAAGGTGAGAAACCAATTGCAGTCTTAACAGACATTCGGTAAGCCCATAATGCCAAGTATAACATCAAATGCCAATTTGACTTGGCTGAGTTGATCGTTCATTGTAGAATGGTCTTAAGAGTTTTATTCACATCTTCCACCTGACCATTTGCTTGGGGGTAGTAGGGTTACGAATGTTCCTTCTATAACCCAAGATTTGACATTAACTCGGTCATCATATGGTTTTGAAAGTGACTGCCATGGTCAGTGACAATCTCCCTTGGGACGTCGAACCTTGCTATTATCTGGTTGAATAAAAAGAGAGTTGCAGTCTCTCCATCATCTTTAAACGTTGGCATGGCTTCGACCCACTTTGTGAAGTAGTCTACGGCTACGATGATGTAACGATGCCCCCTTACTGAAGGAGGGTTGCATGTAGTATAATCAATCCCCCACTTGGTGAAGGGACCAACTGTGATGACAGGAAACATGGGAGAGGGATGTGCCCTCATCTTCCGAGAGAATATTTGGCACGGGTGGCACTTCTTGATCGATTTGATACAATATTTGATAAGTGTTAGCCATAAGTAACCTTCTCATAGAATATTTTGGGCTATTGCCAACCCAGACAGATGACCACCACAAGCTCCGGTATGGCAATCATTAAGCACGATAATGGCTTCTTCGTGAGTGAGACATCAGCACAGGATGCAGTCTACACCTCTCTGATACAATGTATCATCGAGTATGAGATAACTCTTAGCCTGATGGCATATGCATTGACGCTCATCACAAGAAGAAGAGGTGGGGCACTTCAAAGTCTGGAAATAGATAAGTATATCTTCGTACCAGGGATCCGAAGAGGTGATCAAAAACATATCTCCTTTGATAGGCGACTCTTCGAGCACAAGATCACCTGACTCAACTGAAAGTTCCGAAATAAGTTCTGCGAAGACCAGTGACTTTTTGGATTTTGCTAAAACGAAATCTAAGTCAAACTCCTGGAGGACGACTATCCATCTACTGATCTTTCCGCCTATTACCCGTCATGTCAACATGTACTGAAATGGATTCATGACAACAATAATGGTGGTCTTGCAAAACAAAACATAATGACGGAACCGTTGAACAGCATGGACTGCTGCCAACGCAAGTTTTTCGATATGAGAATAATTGAGTTCTAGTCCTACGAGGCCTTGGCTCAGGTAATAGATGACATATTTTGAGAGCAAGTAATCTTCATGAACTAAGACCATGCCAATGGTTGACTCTGCTGCAGCCAGATATAATAAGAAGTCCTTGTTATAGTTAGGTGGCCGGAGTAGAGGGGCAGTTGTGAGGGCATGTTTCAATGTCATGAAACAGCATTGAGCGGCATCATCCCAATAAAAAGGAATGCCTTTATTAAGTAAGCACATAAATCCCTTGGTGATATCAGCATAGTTAGCGATGAAGCGTCTTAAAAAATTTGCCTTGCCCTATAGACTCTGAAGTTGAAGGATTGTGCGTGGGAGGGGCAACTGAATTATTTCCTCAACCTTGAGAGGATTGACCACGATCCCTGTTGTTGACACTGTGAAACCTAACAAATGTCCCGATGTTATGCAAAAGCTGCACTTGTTTGAATTCAAGCAAATCTGGAAGTAGCGACAACGCTCAAAGATAAGTCGGAGGTGTGTGGAATGATTCATTCTCTTGCGAGATCGAGATGCTAAATCAACTAAATAGGCCTCGACTATATGCTTGAGGTCATGGAAAGAAAAAGACATGGCCCACTGAAAGGTGGCTCCAACATTTTTGAGACCAAAAGGCATCTTACGATACACGAATGTACCCCATGGACAGATGAATGTTGTTTTGTGATGGTCTTCAAGTTTGATTTGTATTTGGTTATATCCCGAAAAACCATCCATGAAAGAGAAGGCCTCGCAACCCGCATGTTCATCAATTATTTGGTCGATGAATGGTGTGGGAAACTTGTCTTTGGGACAGGCCTTGTTCAAATCACGGAAGTCTGTACATACCCAAATTGTGCCTTGTTTTTTATTGACCCGCATGGGGTTTGACACCCATTGGGTCAAATGGATAGGATAGATAAAACCGGCTTTTAGCAGTTTCTCAACCTCAACCTTAATGGTTGCTACTTTCTTGGGGTTAACTGGACGAAGCTTCTACCAGACAGGCTTGGCATCTGGATAAGTAGTGATTTCATGTTCAACTATTTTTTGATCGATGCCGGGCATTTCCTTGTAAGACCAGGAAAAAACGTCACAGAATTCTTTAAAAAGATCTGTGTAGATTTGAATCTCTCCGGGGGAGCAGTCAGCTCCGACGAAAACATTCTCCACGATGCCAGGGTTTCAGGAGATATTGATCGAAAAGGTTTAAGCGATAGTTTCCATATTAACCTCAACACAAACCTCGTGTGTAGCTAAGGGATTAATAGGACAAGACCTATCTCCCGTCATAGTCAAGGTGAATTCTCTAGCTTTGATTCTGCTTAACTCTGGGAGGAAGTATGAGTTGTGATGAAGATATTCCCAGGGTTTGTCCAGACTAGTCATTGCTTCAATGACAACTTCATCAGAGGGAAAGACTAAGTCTAATGAATCGGTGTCAGTGAGAGAACCTTGAGCCCAAATAGGCTCTAGAAGTGGATCAAACTCTTGTAGAGGAGTTGGATCAGTGTTGGCTAAAGCTTGTTGGACTAAAGAGTATGCTACTTCAGCTGCGAACAAGGGCATGGACATGCCCGAGTGCCCTGTCCCATCCATTATGGCCGATGGGGAAGGAAGTATCCACGGATCATTGAAGTAAGTCATGCAGAACGATGACACTTGAAAAATCTCAACCTTATGGTGATTGGATATAAACTTGATATCGCCTTGAGGGGGCGGGTAATCAAAGGCACCCATCAAAGATGGGCACAAACCAACCCCTATGTTGACCACGCCTGGGTGAGGATTATCAATCATTGAGACTGTGGATGCCCCCAATGAAGGGTCAGGTCTGGAGAAAGACAATTGATTGATGGTCACAATCCGGCCCTCGTGTGGAAACAACAAGACCCGGAAAACTATAGAAACCACCGCTTGCATGGCATAAGTCCAACTCCTCCCTAACAAGAGTTTATAGTTGAAAGGCACGTCGACTACTTCTACCTCGACACACGTGGTCTTCCCTCCTAACTGCAAAGGGAAAGAGGGAATGATATCATGTGGTCGGAACGAACGACCATCAAAAGAAGTGAGGAGAGTAGGTGACGGAGACAAAATGGGCTGGCCAATGGCCTTCCAACATGCCAACGAAATAACGCATGTCGAGGCACCCTCATCAACCACCGTGCGGAAGATATTCCGAGTAAAATTTTTCATGGGATAAGCCACTACTATCTGAAACGCTACGTGGTAAGGAAGAAAAGGTTTTAAGTCAGTTGTATCCAACATGATTGTACTTGGATTAAAAGTCTCAGTAGATCCTAAAGTGGTTAACAAGGGTTTCCTCTAGGAAGGGAAGCTTTGGAGGACCTCCAAAGCGGACATCGCACAAGGGGTTTGTGATAAATCTTCCACCACAGAATAGTTCTGGGTGGCCCTTGCGTTTGGGTTGTGAGAGGCTTTTCTGAACGCGCCTTTAGGGATGCGTGTCATTGTTTCTCCCAACATATTCTCAATCTAGAGAGGAAGAGATGGGAGTTCGGCTTCTTTTCCCTTCTTAGAGGTGCTTGGTTTACTATAGTCATGTGCTCTAGTCGATATAAAAGAATCACCCTTCACCATATATACATATGCGGATGTGGGGTTGTTCAAATATGGAGAGGGTCCTTGGCTTCCCCCTTCCGTGCTTGTAGAGGCTTGGGTTAGATTTTGCCCATGTTTAAATGGATTGGTTAACACAACACGTTGTTTCTATGTCACAAAATTTTGGGCTTCTGCAAGCCGAGGACATAGATGGGTCGGATGGTCTTCCACGCACAAGTTGCATGGATACCTCGCCTTTCGTTTCTTAGTGTTGTCCCCGCCAGCATTATCGGTAGGTTTTTTATCCCCCTTACCCTTATTTCATTGTTTTTTCTTTCCTTCAGGCTGTTGGGTGGCCTTTGGATTAGCCGATTGCATTGTGTGTACATCCGACATTTTTGTAGGGGGAGCAGCCAAAGCTGTAGTTTGGCTGGCCGCTGTGTGTTGTATAGACAACTGCTGCAACTGCTTCATCAATTGCTCAGTGGGCCTTGTTTGTGCTGAACCAACAATACCATCGGCATGTGGTGCAGCTCTCTATCTGGTTTTATCCAGTATTGAGCATGGCGCATATGGAAAGATCTCATATAATAAACCGGACTGAGAATAGATTAGCTCAAGTTGTTGAGCTCTCATGATGGCGTATTCTTCGGAAAATACTCCCGACGTCGCGACGTCTTTGGATAACTGTGGGACCAAATACTTAAGGAACCACTCAAGAAGGAATGTTGGTGGGACTGGTACCTTAATTAAACTCTTTCAACATCTCTATTCTTGGATGTGATAACCTGGGAAAAAGGGGCTTGGAGTTTGACTGGCACCAGTTTGCCACAAAAAGTTTGGCTGCTGGCCTGGGTTCTAGTAAAAACCATGGCCATGGCCGGCGTATGGATTTTGCGTGTGAGGAGACATCATCGACTAATTTCCAAAATAGGACATAGATGGTTGAGCATGCATTACATTCAAAGGAATTTGGGAAGGGTTGCCCCATGTCGGTCCCGTGGGGATAGGCATAATACTTTGTCCAGTGTTCCATTGATTGTGAAAAGAATTACCCCAGATTAGAATTCCTGACGAGGGAACGGATCCCTGCCAAGAATTCCAAGGCCCTGATGCGGAAGAAGTTCATGGGTGTGCCCCCTATGCAGGAATAGTACCCTGCATAGGAATAGGTTGTCCGAAACCGGGATTGCCCCCAATTGGGAAAGCAGCAAACGAGAAGGCATTATTACCAAATGCACCGAACAAAGAAAATGGTGTCGAACCTACCGGAATATTATGCGAAGGTGGTCCTTGACGCCCTACTCCAAATAAACTATGGTGTGCAGGCGGCCCGACGGAAGGCTGGTGAGTGCCACCGAGTGAAGGGGACGAAGGAGGTATATGACCTCCTCCGTAAGGGAAAGCATTAAAGGGAGTGGAAGTGCCCCCCATGTGGCCTTGTAGAAAAGTGTTAGAGCTCCCTACCCCTAGACTTGAAGTCTGTGAAGTGGAGTAGGAAAGTACAGGACTTGTACCTAAACTAGGCATCCCGTATGAGAACGGAGGTCCTGTTGCACTTGGCTGGAAAGGGGTTGTGGCCATCGCCAGAGATGGGATCGGACCACTGTGTGATGTAAAGGCGGTCGAGAACATGGTGGCTCAGACTGGTGATGGTGGGTTAGGAGGTAGAAACTCTCCTGTGGTGACAATCGTAGTGGGAATTGAAGAATTCCCAGAAGGAGTAACATCATTTGTTTCCATTACTACGTGTGAAACTATCTGGCACTTGTAAGGATGAACCGGTACGATGGTGGGTGCCGAAAGATCAGTGGTAGAGGTTTCAACTAGACCAAAAGCTTTCGCTCCAATGTCTAAAACGCTCAATTCCTCTAGATGTTGGTCAGGCACAATTTCTTGTGACCCGGTCGCTTCAAAAGACCCTTGTTGGTCTAGCTTTCACCTTAGTGGTGGCGGGGGTGGCTCTAGTGTAACCAACGACAGGCCAAGAAGCCTTCATGACCGGTGGAGCTCGTGATCCTCCACTGTGTGAGAATATCACAGACACTCTAGGGCATTCTAGTCGTTCAAAAACAATACACACTAAAAAAGTCCCTATAAGATAAGACAGGCAAACACTAAATTAATTGGAAGAACAGTTACAAAAACCAACACTAGAGCAACTTACCAGTGCAAGTGAAACTTGAACACAAAAGCACCCTTTGGGTATACTCTGCAAAGCGTGGACCGATGTCTGTCCTAGGTACCGCGGTATACCCCCGCAGTCACCTGTGTATGTCCCTAAAAAATATAGGCAACTAGATTTCCAGCATGCGAACAGTCACCAGGTGGGTACAATCGAAAGTCGGGTAGACCACAATGAGTATGGTATCGAGCCCGAAACTTGTCAAGGGTATCGAGAGAAAGTGATCCGGAAGACAACCGAGAACCTCGAACGGATTTGAGACCCATGAAGCTCCGTGGCAAATGCAATCGACGGAATCCCAAGACAAGCCCTCTATATGTGTTCTCCACTATGATTGGTCCAACTTTGGAGGGGTTATCTCTGCTACCTTTCCTCACGTGACCTCGTGTTATTCCCTGTGTTAGAGGGGGGTCCCAGATAACTTTCACGATACTGGACCTGGACACTCCCTAACTCAAACTCCAATGTTGATTTTAATGGCCTTGAAGAGTTTCCTCTCCAACCTAATCCAAGGCCCTAATCCTGAACTAGTTGGTTAACCCTACAAACATAAAAGTCTAATGAATTTTAGATTTAGTGTTAATTTTATGGCTTGTCTTATGTCAAAGGGTATGAAAGTGAAACTAGTGATGTTTGAAAGATGAAAGTAAAAAAAAAAAGAAACAAAAACCTTCACTTAACGTAAATTTTAAACAACTTTTCAAATTTTAAAAAAATTTCTAAGATCTTTGAACAACAAACTCAAAATAGGATTTCACTCGACTATGAGCTACTTATGATCTAAGTAAACCACCAATAATTTATGAAAGCAAAGACTTTTCCCTGGTTACTAATGTCAAACAACACTTTTCAATCAATCAAAGGAATAAAAGATTTTTTTATTTTTATTTTTTTTGAATGCTCACAAAGAAAAAAGAAAAAATATCAACAAGTCAAAACCAAGAAAAACTTCTGGCCTAAGCGCAGCTCGCAAAGAATCTATTTAAAAATCACACACCAGTAACTTAAAAATGGACTCTCACACTTGTCTAAAAACCCTTCAAAAGAAAATTTTCATGAAAACTTCTAAATGAAAAAGAAAGCTATGGTTGAGATCAAACCTAAGCTACTGACTGCTATGACAGAGACTCAAAAAACCTGAGAGGTATGACTCTTGTCAAGGGAAAGGATGATTGCCTCACCTTCAACAAAAACTATCCTCTACAAGCACACTGCTGACAGTTCCACAGCAAGTGTGTGCACGCGAGCTATGTAGAGTCAGAGGGTGTTACACACATACTGGCCTTATACAGGCCACATGTATCTCTGAAACTCTGAGACAAATAAAAGACAACAATCTAAACCAGGCAGATACCACTGATACTGAGAATCAGGATCTCTTGAAGGCTCAGACACTTTTTTTAACAACAAAAAGAAAACAATGTAAGGAAAAATTTGTATAACAAAACAATCTGAGGTGAAACCTAAGCTATAGACTGCAAACAACAAATACTAGAAAGAGTTCTAGAAAACCCCTGAGAATGAATAATTTTGACAGGGAAGAGGATGACTACCTCAAAAATTTTCTGGAATCATACACGCTACTGTTACTTCTTCAGCTAGCGTTCACACGCGGGCTATAGGAATGTAGGGCATGGGTACACGCGTCCAGACCTTATACAGGCCGCGTGTACCTCTATGGGTCTCAGGAAAAAAAAATTACAGTCCAGCAAAGAAACATAGATGACTGGTATGGAAGACTAGAATCTCTGTTAGCTCGGACTTTGCAGAAACTTCAAAAACAGGAAAGAAAACCAGGTTTTTTTTTTTTTTTTAATACCCAAAAATATTCCCAGGAACCCTAGAGACTTCCCCAGTATGGTTGCCAATTCTGTTGTGGTGGGAAATCCCCCTACGGACTAGCATTTAGGGTTATATTATGCATGTAGATGAGACCGAAAGAATCCTACTTTCTACTGTCGTCCCAGGCCTAATCCCCATTTCTTTTAAGCAAATACATGGTTATACAAACATACCTTGTTTCAGGCATTCGATGTTGATCCTTCTTCATGCTTGATCACTTGTTGGCAGCTCTCCTCCCAAGGCTGACCTGCATACGAAACAAGCAACAAACTATACGTGCATTTTACCTATAGATTAATGGGTTAGAGATTCAAACATATATTCAATAAACTATGAAGAACTCATATATTGGGATGGGAAAAGCCTTTCTTTATTAATTTTAATGAATCAACTTACAATGTCGAGACCATCCACCGCTCCGCGAACATGATCCTGGGCTCCTCTTCAACTGTCCTCCAACTTCTTTGCTCTATATCTCTTCATGCACAAGGATGGCTAAAGGGTTGGGACAATGGGAATGTGCAATTGGGTAGAGTTTCTTTACTATTATTCTCCTCCTCCAAATGAGACCCCTAACCCTTCTTTTATAGGCTAGAAGAAGTTAGGTAATTGGACGAACCCTCGGCCATGCATGGCTGGAAGGTTTAGTTAACTTACCCAAAGTTGTGTGTTCCCTCGGCAACTTTCTTTTTTTCATGCTTTTGTAGGTACACATGGGCTGTTTTGGGTTAGCTAGCACATACATGCATGCAGTAATGGAGTAGGGTGCGTGGGCCTTTATAAAAGAGGTTTTTAAGAAGAGTTGTTCAGCAGTGCTTTGGAAAAAAAGGAATCTGAGATGGCCTGATGCCAGGTAAGCATGTCTGGTGCAAATTAGGGTTATAACACTTATATGCCTCCGTTGAAGAATATGAAAGCATGTTTATATGTCTTCCTGGATGGACATGTCCACCATCATGTCCACTTTAAGAGCTGCATGATTAATTATGGATATATGTTAATATAATGATTTTAAAATCCCTTTATGTTTAGGATCATATGTTTGTATGTTTTCTTTGAAAGACCTCTTCTTAAAGTATATTTTGATTATGACCATTTGAAGGAGCTAGTTATATTAAGTAGTTAATTAAATAATGAAGTAGTTTTAATAATGACAAATGATACAATTCAAATCCAATGTTTAGGAATAGAGAATAAGGTAGCAACTAAATTTCATGTTTAACTTTTGTCTTCAGTGGTAGTCCTTTGGATTTTTGAACCACTTTCTTATATGTTTCCATGAATTGTTTTAATTGTTGTTTTGACTTTTTATTATAGCTTGTTATGAATGCTTTGATCTTTGTTTTTTCTTCATTCTATTGCTTTCAAAAACAATATTAGAAAATTCTTATTTGTAATGATTAATCTTTTTGTCAAACATTTACTTATTAATGGGAAACAAAGTTATCGACTTAACGAGAACTCTAACTCTTAAAACCCATATTTTTATATAAAAAACATGAAAATCAACCCGAAATCAAAGATTAGTGCTATTGGTAGTACCATTTTTTACTAACTGGGTCAAAATTACAACAATTTTCAAACATGGACTTAAAAAATCAAATAATTGCTAAGAAAAAACTTAAAATCAACATCTAAATAAAAAAAAGTGATACTATCTAAAGCAATTTTTTTTTTCTAAACGTTAAAATTATAGCTAATTATGACCTAATTGAAATTATTGCCTTCACAACAGATCCCTATGCAAACAAAAAACCCAAAATTGGATCTTAAATGGTCGCTTGAAAATTTATTTACTAATTTTCTTTTTTAAATTTACATTAAAAAATAAATAAAGAAAAAGGACAAAATCTTCACAATATTTTTTTTTTTAAATGACCTTTGATTGGAACAAAAGAATTTTTTTGTTGGATTTGGATTTTTATATAACATAATTGGTATTAAGTACACATTTAAAAAAATATATTCAAAACCCCCAANGTAAAAACACTAAAAGGAAATGAACTAAAAAATTATTTAAAAAATTATTAAAAATCAGTAGATCATCAAGAATGCGGCTGGTGCTTCACGGCCGTCTCTGCGGCTAGGGTTAAACCCTATCTGCCTTTCCTTATGCAACTCAGTCCCTTGGCTGTAGTTTTTCTCTTCCATGGCGGCAGCTTCCACCCGCAGCGGACCCGGCTTTAGCCCTTGCAGTGGCTCTGCTCATCCTGGCTCGGTTATTCAGCCTTGTGTGCCCCCTTCTCCCGGTCCTTTGGGTAGCGCCTCAGTTTCTTACAGTGAGGCTGTTAAATCTCATCTTTCAGCTTGTTCTTCCCCCTTTACTCTGTGCTCAGTTCAAGAAGCCCCAACGATTTCTCTTCTCATGGGTCACGAAGTTGAAGATGAGGAAGTTTATTTTCGGGAAAATTCCCTAATCTGCCAGTTCAATGGGCTTTGGCCGCGACTCGTGGATCTCAATGGTTGGATCACATCCCATTGGAAACCTCTCATTAAGGAAGATTTGTTCATCCACCCCTGCCCGAAAGGTTTCTTCATTGTTGAGTTCGATCTTGCAGCAGATCGAGATCTAATCCTTGACTCTTGCCCTTGGTTTTGGGGAAACTCAGGTTTATGCTCCTTGCTTCAATCCTCTGACTATTGTTTTTTCTTCTACTCTAGTTTGGGTCAGACTTCTGAATCTTCCCTTGCATTTTTGGGGTGAAACTTCTCTTAGAGATATTGGATCAACATTAGGAAAGTTTCATTTTACAAGTAATGAAACCAAAATTCATAGCATCACCTCCTATGCCAGAATTTGTGTCGAAATGGATTTTAGCAAAGGGTTTCTAGCATAAATTATTTTGGGCTGCAAAAACTACTCCTGGACCCAAAAGCTAGACTATGAAAGAATCTCCCTGCGATGCAAATCTTGTTTTGAAACAGGGCACATAGCAGCTCAATGCACTAAGGGAAATAGGAAGGCAGGGAAGCAACAACATAAATCAACTTGGTGGGATGGCTCCAATGAAGATCACCAACTAATTACTACAAACAATCGAAAATCTTCTCCAGGCCCAGATACTTTGAGCTATGATTCCAAAGGCATGTCTACTCAAAAGACACCTCTGAATCATTCAAATATTGTCCCTCAATTGAAGAGTAAAGATTCAACTCCTCTTGATTTGGGAATAGAAAACTTTAAGGCTTCAGATACTCTTGATATGAGAATAGAAAGAAAGGTTCTCTTCATCTCCCCACCTCCCTCAAGATGTGCAAATGAGGCCGATAAAGATGATGCAACATTGACAACTCCAAAGAAAATAAGTTCTCCAGATCAGAAAAATATGGGGATAATTGATTCAACATCAACACCACCACCTGTCAAAGAAGTTTGGACAACAGTTGGGAATAAGAAAAATCCATCACCAATAACACAATCGATGGTCACTCGAAGCCAGGCTCGCAAGTCAACTAAAATGACGAGCACTTCCCCAACAAGATAATTTAAGGAGATAAGATTAGATCTCGCCAGTAGAATCAGTGGGAAAATGTTGTTCCCTTGTGTTGTTCCCTTGGGTTGTTCCCTTGTGTTGTTCCCTTGTAGTCGTTCCCATGGGTTGTTCCCTTGTGTTGTTCCCTTGTAGATTAAGCGAGATGATGTACCTATGTGATGTTGTACTGTTGTTTTGGCCTTGGCCCAACTGACTTGAATTCTCTAATAAAAATACCCGTTTCAGTTAAAAAAAAAAAATTATTAAAAATCCCTAAGCTAAAACTTTATATTAAAAACTAAAAAAAATGAAAAAAAATAAAAATTATATATATATATATATATCTCACGGGACCACGACCTGTCTCACAGGGGCTGGGGTGTTGCTTGACCTCTC
>SNQJ01S0085890.1:10350-24257 GCA_010110895.2 Picea sitchensis | reverse complement strand
TGAATCCATTTATGCATTCAAAAATGCAATTTAAACAACAGAAAATAGAGATTTTGTCCAAATTTACATAACCAAATTCCGACCAATTCCTACCAAAAAAAACCCAAAAAGTAAAATGTTTAACCAACTCCTTAAATGTAATCTTCAAATATCTTTAAATTGTTCAACCAGTTAACCATATTAGTTGTAAAATGTCTCATCCTCGTAAGAACGTCCATTCACACATTTCTTGATTAAAAACCTTAATATCATTGTATGAAGATACCACAAAACAATGTTGGCCAGCCTGCTGCCCAACTGTCGCTGGTGGTATATACATGGTCTAGTATATATATATATATATATATATATATATATATATATATATATATATATATTATTGAAGTGATCTGGTATATATATTAACAACAACAGCATTAAATGTTGAACATCAGACTGATTATTGCCTACTATAAATAAAGTTGGTAGTATATATATAATGAGTATATTTAAAAATGATCAAATAATGTATATACTAATGGCCACAACATTCTCGACATTAAATGTTGTACAAAAAGTTGATTATTGTTGTACACCTCGGGTGGGGGTATATAGTACAGTTACTGTTGTTACGAGTCAGAAACCACCTCCTCTATTAGTTAGGGTCTAGGGTTTAGTGGGGCATTAACCCAGACCGACAAAATACTGCGCAGTCTATAACTTGCCATGAATGTTGCATAATAGTTACAATTACATCGATGGTGTCATGAAAGTATGGAAAACCTTCGCAACATTAAAATGATATAAACAGTGTTTCATGACTATGAATACTGTGCAATCGATCAAAAGTAAGATCAAAGAACAAATTTACACGATTTCCTGAACTTCATTACACACGACTGAGATCTTCAAAAATAACCTTATGCTGGGGTTAAATATCATAAATGAGTTATTGTTTGCTTCATGTAAATATCAGCAATGTTTGTTGCCTTGTGTGTTTTCTTCACAGGAATAAAATGTGTTTCTTTAATCAATGTTTCCACCACTACCATGTTGGAATCATGTTGTTTCACTATTCTAGGTAGTTTTGTAATAAAATCTATTGCAACCACTTCCCACTTCCATTCTGGATTGGACAATGGTTGTAGCAACCCCGTTGGATGTATGTGTTATGTGTTTACCTTCTGACACTTTAGACATTGGGTTATGTAGTTAGCCACTTCTTTCTTCATTCATGGCCAAAAGTATTGGCTCCTTACARCTATAATGGATTTTATGATGCTCTGGGTGCCTAGCATATGACACATTGTACATTTCTCTCAGTACTATGTTTKTTCAGCTCCATGGAATTTGGCACATACACCTTGCCTCTATATAAGAGGATTCCATCCTCTTTCAATTCATAATTTTTAAATATTTGTTGTAGATTGTCTTGTTGTAAGTTTTCCTTTATTTGTAAATAATGTTGATCTGAATTTGTTGCTTCAAGAATTTTATCTTTTAAATATGTCATGTACATGTTGATGGCTACCATATGCATCTCATGAGCTCTTTTGTTGAGTGCATCTACCATCTGATTTTTTTTTCCTTTGATATGCTTAATTTCAAAGTCATRCTCACTAAGAAATTCTCGCCATCTAGTTTGTTTGGCATTTAATGTTGGTTGTCCAAACAAGTGTTTCAGACCAYAATGGTCTTTCCTTAACTTAAATCTCCTCCCGATGAGGTAATGTCTACAAATTTTTAATGCATGTACAATGGTTGCCAACTCTAGATCATGTGTAGAATAATTTCTCTCATGCTCTTTTAGTTTTCTAGACTCGTAGCATACCACATGATCATTTTGATTGGGGACTCCACCAAGTCTTTCTTTGCACGCATATTTGCACACTATAAATTCTTCATCTGGATATATGATATTTAATATGGGTGCACAAGTGTCAAAATAACTTTCAACTACTAGAAACTTTCTTCACATTTTGGATTCCATTTAAATTTCACTACCTTCTTTTGCAAAGAAGTGATTGGGCTTACAATATTGGAAATCCCTTTTATGAATCTTCGGTGATAACCAACAAGAACCATAAATGATCTAACCTCTGTCACATTTATTGGTGCTAGCCATCCTCTAAAGGCCTCTATCTTCTCGGGATCAACTATTATCCCATATGCTGAAATAATATTCCCCAAGTAGTGAATCTTCTTTTGATAAAAGATGCACTTACTTAACTTGGCATACAATTTATGCTCCCTTAAAACCTTTAGCGCCATTCTTCAATGCTTCTCATGCTCCTCCTTAGACTTAGAGTAGATGAGAATATCATCTAAGAAAACAATTACAAACTTTTCTAGGTACTCCTTCAACACTCCATTCATCAAACACATAAAAACAACCGGGGCATTTGATAGTCCAAATGGAACTACCATGAATTCATAATTCCCATACCTTGTTCTAAATGATGTCCAATTGATATCTTCTTCCCTTATTCTCACTTGATGATAACCTAATCTCAAGTCAATCTTGGAAAATGTTCTTACACCTTTCAGCTAATCAAATAGATCATCAATCATTGGCAAAGGATATTTGTTCTTTATAGTGACCTTATTCAGTTGTCTAAAATCAATACATAGTATTAAGGTTCCATATTTCTTCTTCACAAATAGCACTGGGACTCCCCAAGGTGACACACTTTGGCATATATACCCCTTCTTCAAAATTTCTTCAAGCTACATATGCAACTCTTTCAATTCTGATGTGCCCATTCTATAAGGTGTCTTGGACACTAAGGAAACTCTCGACACCAAATCAATAGAGAAAACAATGTCCCTCTTTGGTGCAAATCCTAGGATTTCCTCAACACATCTTCACAATATTTTAAGACTGAATGATCTCCCATACTTGTCACTTTATCTATGGATTCCTCTTCCATATGGGCTGCAAAAATTTGGCACCCCTTCCTGAAACTCTTTTTCAGTTGCATGGATGAAATTTATCTAACAGCTACAACTCTTGAAATGCCTTGAATCTTGCCTTGTTTTCCTTTCTCATCAAGGCAGGTTATTTCTTTTTTGTAAYAGTCTAGGACAACATGGTCATGTTTTTCCAACCAATCCATGCCAATTAKATAGTCATATGAACCCAAAGGTATAATGTTCACATCTACCTTTGTGTTGACTCCATTCATGTATATTGCACAATCTTTAACCAATTCGTTGATCTTTCTCTTAGCCCTTGTGGCTAACTAAACTAACCAATATTTCTTATGCTTACTCCTTTGTAAATGAAATATTTATGCAATGTTAGATTTTATGTAACTATGGCTAGCTCCATGATCAATTAAAATTGCTATGGGATGGTTATCAATCTTACCTTCCACTTCAATCATGGGGGATTGATAGTTTGTTTGCTTATTGTCCAAGGCCACATAAAGCCTTGGCATTCTTCCTCCCATGTTTTCCATTGTTTCAGCCTCATGTATGTTGTGGACGATCCTCATTATTTCACCTCTATGAGAGCAATCTCTATACAACTGATTTCCCTCACATACCCAACATTGTTCATGTTGCTTCCTTGGCCTTTTGCCAAATGAATCTACTATCCTAGGCTCATTTTGGGTTGATTATCCTTGTTGACTTGTTTGGGAGTTGTTCTTGAAAAAGGGTGGCTTAAAACATTTTTCCCCTTGATCCCTCTTTCCTTTCATCTTGTCATTCCAAGTCTTTTAGAAAATTGTCCTCCCTTTGCTCTGCTCATAAGTATTATTTTCTCTCCTTATGGATTTCTCCAAATTATTGGGGTTATCATATTGTATCTTGTCACTGTAGAAGGAGGGTAACCCACTCAGAAACTTTTGGATTTTGACATTCTCATCCTTTATGAAGTCCACATACTTCGGCAATTCGAAGAACCTATTCTAATACTCATCCATTGTCATGATTCACAACTTGAATTCAAAGAACTCTTTCATCTTCCTTTCATAGTAATGGTCAGACAAATATTTCTCTTGGAAATATTCTTTGAACTGCCTCCATGAAACCCTCTTCTCATCAATATGTTTGGATTGCTTAAGTTGATACCACCATATGGTTTCATTTTCTTGCAAGTGGTAGGTTGCAATTCTTGTTTCTACCCTTGAGGGGTAATCATGCAGTTGGTATTATTTCTTCATTTCCAACAGCCGGGACTTGGCCTCTTCTCCCTTCCTATTCTCACCATTGAAAGTTGGTGGCTTGATATTCTTGGGTTCACCTTGCAAAATGTCTCCCTCGGACCTTCTCCTCTGTCTCTTAAAAGGAGACACACTTGGGTTGCTCCCTAGCCCTAAACTTGCATGAGCTCTCCTAGTGTATTTCCCTGGGGAATGGTGGCACCTAATCATGCTCTTTGACTTCTCGTCATTCCCATGCTCATCCCATCTACTATGGAATTTGGATGTTGTCACTTGTCTAGCACTAATTTCTTTCTTTGTGCCAGAGTCTTTATTAGCATTCCTTTGCAGCATATTCAGAATTTGAAGTATTTATTCCTAATCCTTCATAATCTTCTCATTATCTTCCCTGTAACTTTGCACTTCTCTCTGTGGAATCCTCATATTTGCAGGCTCCTACTTGTCTCTTCTTCCATTAGACCTTGTCTCAACAATTCTCATGTTGATGTGCATCCCTCTGAATTCCTCTTCATGATTGTAGGACCCTTGAGCATCTTCCATTGTTGTGGTTCTCATGCGAGAATCAAACTTCCTTCTTGAACCTCTAATTTGCAAGAGAATGTGTATGCAAACAATTTTTTGTTAGACAAAAATATATACAAACAAAATTCCGGAAAATAATGCATAAATGTTTCTTCCCTTCAATGCCACCAGTCATATTTTTAGTTGAATGAAAAATTTACTACCCAAATTAATTTTTTGGGTTGATAGAAGGATTCTCCTTCTCAATGCCTTTCCATCGACTATTCATTTTCCCAATTCGGAGTTCTAAGTATAAAGTTGTGTTCTTAATAATATTTGACAAAGTATTATTGATATGGCACTGATTTTATTCTCGGTCATCTAGCCACTGATAATTAGGGAAATTCTTCCCCCTTCTCTCACTTATATAAGCTTTTGGTCTAGTCTGGTGGGATTTTTCCACCGAGCTACTAGGAATCAGGGAAATACTTCCCTTTCTCATCATGTAACTTCAACTCTAGGCCAGGCACTGGACCACCGAGAAAGTTTTCCTCCTCCCTTTCATAGAACTTCTATAAGCCTTTGGTTTGGTCCACCGAGCACCAAGCCACCGAGAAAGGTTTCCCCCTCCCTTCATGGAACTTCTGTTGGAATCTGATCTAGTCCATTGGGCCACCCTGCTCAAGTCTTTCATCTAACTCCCTGAATCGACTCTGGTCTAGTCCGATCCACCAAGACATCGAACCACCTGTGAGAACATCCTTAAGTCCACTCTGATCACCCACACCTCTGACTCTCCTTCGACCACCGATCCACTGGGCCACCAACCACCTAGGAGACATGTCTTCCTGCTCCCATCCAATAGTTAACCCCCCCACCAAGCCACTAGTCACAGGGCCATTGGCCACTAGGGAGATTCCCTTGACTCAACTTTCCTACATGATTTATGATCTGTTATAATGACTTTTCATGTGGGGGATTCACCTCCACACCACTCTTCCAATGACACATGGAAACGAGACAAACCTATCATGGATTACAGCTGGTAGGTGTAGTAGATTACTCAGCATTGACTGTGAATATAGACAGAGCGATGATGTGGAAATAAAAAATTACATTATGCACAAACTTTGCAGGGTTTTGTGGCTCTCCATGATTGACGCACATGTAACAAAGCATCTCATTTTTCTTATAAATAGTTTATGAAAACATTCCCTAATGCATGTGGTATAAAGAACAATACAAATCGTAGATCAACGGTGGGGAATCCATGCGAGGGATAGATCAACGATTGTTGTGTGTTGTCTTCCCAGAAGGCATAAGTGTCGATTTTGATTCCCAAATCACAAGAGAGAGAGAGAGAGAGAGAGAGAGAGAGATGGAATTCCAGGACCATGGAGGTTAACTTGGACAAGGTTTCCAGGATTGAATGACAATGTTTAACCACAAAACAAATCTCTCCTTCGACGTTGTCCTATAGAAATTATTTAATTTCACTCAATAACTTATTGTTATCATTCCAATCCATGCAATTGAATCTCGATCTGGCATATGGTTAAATGCACCATGCTCTTCCTCTATTCTCAAACCTTCAACATATATAGCAATAAAATCGTTGCACATAGAAACATCAATTCGATCCTAGTTTTCTCAGTTAAACCATGAACCACTTACCCATTTTGAGATCCATTAAACTACTACATGCTCAGAGGACGACAACAAAAGCATATTGGTTTGACCTCATTGATGTCCATAAAAAATAATTTTCACCCCAAAAGGAAACTCGACAACAAAATCATATTGGTTTGACCTCATTGATGTCCATAAAAAATAATTTTCAGCCCAAAAGGAAACTCGACAACAAAAGCATATTGATTTGACCTCATTGATGTCCATAAAAAATAATTTTCACCCCAAAAGGAAACTCATCCAAATAAATTCTTGCTTCCATGTAGAAATCCTAGTGTTACAACCTTCTACTATGATACCATAATGTAACGTCCACCAGCTTAACCAAGAAACATTACTATGTGTAATACACATAAAAATGAAAAAAAAATAAAAAAATGCTAACTCATTTCCTGTAGCTTGCCAACTATGATTGATACACATTTTAAACCAGATTTTGATACCCATAATGAACTACATATACAAAATTCTAAATGAACATGAATACAACTAATAAATTCATTCACAACAATAAATAAACCATTAACATACACAAAGTTAAGCACAACAATTAAATTCATGCAATAACTCAAAAAATAGATAAACACTTAGCTTTTAAAATACTTGTGAAACCAATTTCTTGGGAAGGACATTCCACCCAACCATAGACGTTTTGTTCTAAATCTCAATTGTAAGTCACCCCCGAGCTGGGGCTAGGAATCCACAAAAGAAGGGTGTCTCTCACAGTCCACTCACAACTCAATATCACACAACCCATTGGTATTCTCCTGTAACTATCTTGAATTTCCTCCAACTCTTTTCCTCTTGACCTACCCAACCCAAGAAATGTACCATTTCACTGCTCTTAGTCCATCGGGAATCCCATTCATTTATCAAGTTCTCTCTAGCACACGTAACCAGGAATATCTTTGTTGGGAACTCACTACCAGGAAAACTACCAATATACAGCAACAAAAACTTGTTGTTACAATGAAACTCCCATAGGAGTTCACTCTTCAGTTATGACAACCTATCTCTTCAATCTTAAGCTCCAAAATGCTCCAAAAATGCTCCAGCATGCTCCAGAATTTTCCCAGCCTTTTTGGTATAGCTTCAATGCTCTTTTTCCTTTCTCCCTTGTTGTTCATCCAAAAACCGAATGTGTAAATCTATTTGTCATTGCTCATACAAATTTCCTCTATTTTCCAAAGAAAATCGATTGCTCACTTTGCCCAATGTTGATTTTACTTTAGTCCCCCATGCTCTCCAATACCTATGGGATGTGACTCTCAAAACCACCCTCTTACATGAGTTTAATGATTAGGCTTTCATACACTCAAACATAAAATTAGAAGTTATCCCCAATGATAATAAAATTCAGGAAAATGGGCCGAAGTAATACCCATAAATCATTTCTCCCTTGGGCACCTCTTAGACACTCCCTAGGAATTCCCCTCTCTTATGGATTAATCAATCCCCATCTCTTTCCATATTCCCAACAACTGGTATCACATTATATTTATTAAAATCAGAAATACATTTTTCATATTACATCGCTTGACTATAGCCACATTCATATCTATATTATGCATTGATTAATTTGGGGATTATAGTGGGGATGTTACATTGTATTCATTTCTCCACATAACAATAAAGGATAGCATTGCCCCTAACTCTCTGTTGTTGTTGTTGTTGTTGTTGTTGTTGTGTGTGTGTGTGTGATGTGTTTATTATTTTCTTCTCTATTCAATATCTTTCTTGCAAACCCAATCCCAACAAATGGTATTAGAGCGAGGTTAATTGAAGGTCTATGAGAACCCAGGGAATTTTTGTGCGTGTAGAGGGAGAAGGAGGTCAGGTAGAGCTATGTGAAAAGGAAATTCTAGGCATTGGTTTGCTGCAGAGAAAATAATCTCGCTTCCAAGACTAAGGAGCAACGCTAGGGAAGGGAAACAAATCGATCCACAACCATTCCAATTCATGGAGGAGACACACAGGGTTGGAGTGTAACATCCCAATTTGATTATTTATTTATCATAGTGTTAATTTAAATTTAATTAATTATTAAAACAAATTCAATAAGTCTTTTTATTATTTAATTATTAAAAAGTTAAGTGAAGTAATTAATGAGGGGATAAGCTTGTTGGGGGGATTAATTAAGGGATAAGGTTGTTGGGGATTGAAGGGAGGAGGATAAGGAAGAGGGGAGAGGACTTGGAGAGGGGTCTTTGTTTTGGTAAAATTTGGAGGAAGAAGAGGAAGATGAAATTCTGAAAGAGAGGAGGAAATTGGAAGAACAATCTTGTTTTTGGGAACTCTCATAGGGACACTGTTGTTGTTGGGAACTTTGGGCTTGGGGGCTAGGAAACCGCAAGGATTCCTAGTGCTAGGAAGCCAGAGAGGTTGTTCCTAGTTGGCTAAGAGGTTAATATTCAGTTGAGCAGCTTGGGAAAGCTCAAGAACGAGAGAAACCGGGGCTAAATCAACCAACTTGCAGGTCGAGGTATGTATTTTATGCATTTTAATAATTGATCTATTGTTATTATGTTGTTGATTTTATATTGTCTACCAACCAGTTTATTCCTTGTAGAAATAAAACCTTAAACTAAATTGCAGTTATTTCAGTAGGATATTAGGAGATAATTATTATTTTATTGAGGCCTGGAAAAAAAAAGTTCTTACAAATGGTATCAGAGCCCGGTTTCAAAACTGAAACCTGGGCTTGATCACCCACATATCTATATAATTTTAGTATACTGCATATTTATATAGGTTCAATTTGTAAAATTGGGACTAGTATGAGATAGAAACTATTTTACATCCCACACATTTTCTAATTTTGAAACTAAATTGGTCCGAAATTTTGTAAAAAACATTTAGAAGCATAAATGATATGGCTTTATGCATTTTACAATCCATCTCTACCGTAAGACTTGAGAGTATGAGAATTTTTACTTTTTTGAGGGTTTCCATTATTGAGATCATAGTATAGACAATATCTTAGCTAGAAGTATCAATGTTTAGTTTGCACTGGAAAAGCAATAAAAATGAAATTTATCAGTGTTCACATCCAACTTTGAACTAAAACCCTATATCTCAGTGATTCAAAAAGCAGAAAACTCTAAACAATTAAAAATGTCAAAAGTCCAGACATCGAAAACATAAACGTAATGTTAGAATCTTATATATTAAAATCCCACATATAAATGGTTGGATCCTAAAACCCTGCCAAACATGAAATCTCTTTAAAAGAAAAAAACATCTTGGAACCCTAACTGTCGATTAAGGTACACAGGCCTCCATAAAAATCCTAGATGTTAAAGGCCCAATATCCAAGTTTACCAATTACTAATCCATGCATCAAGCATTCAACACAACACAAGTTGCAACCAAATATCAACCGTCGAGCCACGAGGGAGGCAACGGGTTCAGGTTCAAATGGTGTCCAACACCATGCAAGCGCAACCATGAGTAGCAACATGCATGAATGTTGGCTTTGACCAGTCAACATAAAWTATTGAATCAAGCTCTAGGTAGCATGCAAATGCTCTAGAGTGCCTAATATTTCAATAACAAGATCTGAAGCACCAATAATAGGGTCACGCAACTTTACAGTAGCTCAAGATATCTCAYGTATGTGTGAAATATTACTACCACCTCTCCCAAGCATTGAACTGAATGCACTGTTGGGKATCGTGAACTCATAATTTGGTGCAWGAGAGTTTTTCAGATGACCAYCGGGCAACCCGATACCAAATGTATGAGTTGGTGCATATGGTTGAAGTGATGCATAGCTTCCTGTCCTAGCCTGGAGTGCTCCAAAAATGCTTAATCCAGTAGTTTATCTACTCGCAATTGTTCTCCTTGGAGATACTATATAATATTTCCTTATGTCATAGCTTTATGAAAGAGGAACCACAGAAGGAACAGATAGACTAGATAAAGGAAGCACAATGTCAGTGTTACTAGCACCATCCTTATCTTTGAAAATACTCTCCCTAATCCCACAAGGGGCGGTGCACTACGAATATAAATGAAATAGAAATTTGGGTCTTTCACTCATCAAACCCAATCTCCAAATATACAACCAAGAGATAATCCACTATCACCATAGGAGTCGAGGACCAAAGCCACTTTGTACGCCAATTCATGGGACAACACACATACCAAGTGCCAAGGAGGAACCCACAAGGGGCTAGAGAATTTCACTATGCGTATACACCAAGTGTCAAGGAGGGAGCCCCTAAGGATCCCACAAGGAAGGAGCATGTCTCAGAAGGAGTGCTTTCTCAACGGCCAAGATGAGCACTAGTTTAGAGTCTTCCTCGACCAAAATAATGAATGTACACGTGAAGAGTGTAGTGTAGGGCGTGTTTTACCTGAAATGGATGGCGGAGAACACTAAATAATTGGGGTTAAATGGGAGGGTCTGTAACAGGCGAGATGACATAGTGGAGGCCATATTATTTGGGGATCCGCAGGTCGTTGATAACATGCTCGAGAAGTGAAAACGGGGGTTGTTGGTCGCAGTTGTCACAGGGCTAGAGAGCTCTATGTCTCAAGAGATCGTGGGTGAAGCGTTTGAGTTGAAGACAAACCACCAAGCAACGAGGATAGCCCACTAGAGACATAACTCTTACACAACGCGTCAAGGAGGGAGCATGTTGCAGGCAGCCAACACCTCCGTCACCCCCTGTCTCCACCACCAGCACCAAACCATGAGCCAAGAGGAGGAGAGCTCATGAAGGAAGTCCATAAGGGGCGACCACTACATACTAGAAGCCACGGTTGTTCATGCAGAGGTGAAGGAAGACGTCATCCATGGTCATCCCCTCTGATCATTCGACCCTGGTGCTAGGGTTCATGCTCATTCACCCCACACAGAGTGAAAACCCTAGCTGAGTAAATGAAAAATGAAAATGAACAAGAGCGCTTTAGTGAGGGGTAGGGTTTTGAAAGATGAGGAAATCGGAGGGCAGGGCACATGGGGTCTCATACGAGAACCCACATTGATGACCCGACTCATATAACCTACATCGTTATCTCCACCATCATTCATTTGTTGGCCAATATGTCACGTGAGGAATTCATTTTCGTTCACAAATCATGATTTCTCATATTGTCCTCCCCATAAATTTAAATGTTTGTTGTTCTCATCTTGTCCTGTCCATAAATTTAAATGTTTGTTGTTCTCATTGTTATAGGAAAATCTCCCTGCAGATAGGTAGATTGCCTCAAAGAGCTAGACCCTAACTCTAAGACAGAAAGTGCTTAACGTGGACACTAACTTCCTTTCAAATCTATACAAACTAATACATGAGAAGGAAGGAGAATAGAGGTACCTCTTTATCGACGTTTGTCCTTACACGCTCCGAGTCGAGCTCCAAACTCTCGCTCCTCGATGAGCCCTATAGACAAAACAATAGTACGACCACTTCCTACTCTATTGATATTAGCTTGAAAATAGATCTATCTATCAACGATAAGTTCATGTAAGATCAGACACAAACTAGAAAGAAACATGCCAAGCAAATTATATTAATGAGGAAAAAACATTGCTTACAGTCATAGATGAATTGCAGCAGCTCTGCCAAGTCCTCCTTGTCTACCCCTTGCTCAAAATATCCACAATCCGAATGATGATAGCTTCACCAATTGCTCCCTATGAGATCATAGGTCTCTTGCTTCCAAAATATCTTTGTTCCAGCACCACTTATTAGATCATAAGTTTGGTGTGATTCTCTCTTTCCATTCCTCTTTCACCATTAGAAGGCTCAACAACTTGAGATATCCTTGGGGAAGGTGAGGATTTTCCTCCTTCAGTTGAGGATCTTCCCTAAGATCATGGTTGGACTAGGGATTCGAATCCAACTGCCTTCCAAGAATGAAAATATCCTTCCCCCATTCATCTCAACAAATCAACTACCGCCCAGAATAGGTAGCGCTCCCTCAAAAGGGCCATCAGAGCGTTGTAGAGCTCCCTAGTAGGCTTTAGGGGGGCGCCAGCGCTCTCAAAATCCATAGCGCTCTCTCAAAAGGGCCAGAGGAGATTTATAACGCTCCCATACAGTGTAAGGGGGAGCATCGGTGCTCCCAGAAGAGGTATAGGGGAGCACTCTCCTTCAAAAGCTTAGTTTTTTAGGTGCTTTTAGATGGAAAAAGGTTTGCAAGCCTGCTGACTCATTTCTCCTCTTCCAAATCAAATGTTTGAGGTGTTTCAAGTGTCCTTCTCATGTCGTTATAGGCACGACATAAGCATCATGGCAGTATGCTTCCCTGACACTTGCGACACTTCTGAGCAACATGCGACACTTGCGACCTTGTGAGAAAAATGCGACACTTGTGACCTTGTGAGCAAAATGAAACACTTGTGACCTTTGTAATGACGACACTTGCGACACTATCAAACAGATTGCCCCCCAAAGTATGAAGTTAGAAGACAGGAACTAATAACTGAAATGCTTTGTAGACTTTCAAGCAAGGGTATAGACTCGGAGAACCTGACAAAAGTTGCACACAAACATCCTACAAATATTATGACATGTTTCAAACCCAAGGCAGGCATACCTATGCTTGGGTGATCAAGACTTGCAAGATATGGCCGCCATAAAATACACTATGGATCCATAATTGTATTGATAAAAAGGTATAGCCACTTAAAATACATTGTGGATCTATACTCTCATGACCTAAACTGATCGTAGCCACGAAGAATACACAGTGGATCTACGAGATGACAAGACATAGCCACGACCAATACAAAGTGGATCTATGTAACAGTATATGTGTCATTTTTCAATAGAAACTCCATCGCAACCTGGGCAAAGTACATATCAAAGTGATCACTCAAGCCAGGGTCTTCTTACTGATCCCAATGTAGTACGAATCTAACCATGTGAATAGATGTCCTGATGTCAAACATGGCAGAAACCACTTGATTACCGGTCAATGATGTAAATCGTTAACAAGCGCGAGGGAGATCACCATTAATGTCAATGATTCCCAAGGTACCCTATTACATTCCAATGAATGTGAATGGATGAGCTGGAGTCGAACATCCATGGAATCATCCGATCAGAGGTCAATGATGTAAACCCATTGTCGGACGTGAGGAGGCCTGCCATTGAGGCATGCAGGTCCCAAAGTAATAACTGGTTTCTAAGCCTAATTCCTGGATAATGTGTTGAGGTCGACAAGAATAGGCTCGTCGAAGGAGGGCCTTGATGTAACCCCCATCAATGACACGAAACGGACATAGAGATGTAATTGGTAGATCAAATGGACATGGACTGACACGGGTTTTGAGGCAAGATATTTGGGATGGCTGAATCTAGAGGCAGATACTTCCCTTGAACACTGAGGCACAACAACAAAACATGACGTGGACCAAAACTTGATGATGCAGTGGATGTTGTGACTTACGTCAGGTGACCCAGAGGAGTGAGAAAACTCAAAGGATTGGCTCAGTGCAAAGGTTCAGCAGGTTATAATGCGTGCATATGACAAAGTGTCGTGTTCAAGGGCGACTCTAAGAATTACTTGGTGATGTTCTCGAGAGACTGCTTGGCTTGCTTCTTTCAAATTTTCCCC
>SNQJ01S0085889.1:74999-86870 GCA_010110895.2 Picea sitchensis | reverse complement strand
AAGGAAATATTGTGCAAATAATTGATCCAGCTATAATTGAAACGTGTGATGAGAAGCAAGCGAGGAGATGCATTCAGGTTGGTCTTTTGTGTATACAATCCGAATCCCATCTTCGTCCACCGATGTCTACAGTCACTTTGATGCTTTCAATTGATTCCGTGACGAACATACCGGATCCCACAAAGCCTGCTTTTTTGAATTCTTATGTTTCCCAAATCACCAGTTCCGGGTCGTCACATGCGTCTTCCTCTGCAACCGCTCACGTTCCAATTCCTGCATCTAACGCCAATGCTTCCATTTCTGACTTGGAACCCACGTAATGCAAAATCTGCAGTTCAAATAAAAAATTCCATTACTGACTTCATACCCATGTGATGCAAAATCTGCAGCTATTTGTTTTAACATTAATTTATCATAGCATGTTCAATGAAGAAAAGCAATGGAATGTTACCTTTACAGTTGAATATATGGAAATGAAAGTAGGAAGATTATTGTGATCTATTAAGTGAGAACAAGATCACGAAGAATAATTAAATTATGAAATGTGGGAAAGTCATGTTAAATTTGTTCATCGTAGGAGTTTGTTTTTGGATTTGTCTTATCAATTTCACTACACTATATGTGATGGGTTTTAATGTTGAAAAAATTTAAATACTTAATTATTTTTTTTATATTTATAGCGTTGGAAAAATAGTTTTGATTAAATATTTGAAAAATATAAAATCTTCTTATGTTTCAACTTTATTAATAATTTTAATATGGTTTTAAATATTATTTTTTAATTTCATAAAGAAAAATTAAAAACTTCTAAGAGTTGTATGATTGTGAATATTAAAAATTGTAAATGAGGGTTATTTTGAAACTAATTAATAATTTGTAAAAAAACACTTTATCCATCATCATATCAAAATATAAAATAAAATGTTATAGTTAAAGGATGCAAATGCAAAGTAAAATGAATGTTGTTAAACTAAATGATTGAAATAATAAATGATATTAAAAATGAAATCCAAACAATGAAAAAATATATATATATATATATTTATTGGATATATAGTCTAAAAGCTTATTTCCTTGCACGCCATCACCATAAGGAATAGATGTCTAAACTTTGTCATCATATACAAGGAATATCCCCAATGGCTATTTCTAAAGAGGAAAAGTTTGAATGACAAAATTCTCCTCCATAAAATAACACATAAAGCATGGAAAATGGTTATCAGTTTTTAGGGAAATAAAAGAGTATCTAACTTAACGTGCAAGAATGGTATATATGTAGTGTTATGTAGTGTTTTTTAAGGAGAGTTTTTATAAGGTTCATTTTTCTTATGAGGATATTATTAATATTGGATAGTCAAATAAATCTAGGATATGTAAAATAATAGTTATACAATGAAATAATTAAACATCACATTATAACAATACAAATAAATATATAACAAAAATATTCACAATATTTTATTAAATAATGTGATAAATACTCTCTAACCTTGTATATTTAGATAACTAGTTTTTTCATATTTTAAGTTCTTTCTACTAACTATTATAAACTATAAAAATTCAAATTCTATCGAGACCAAAAGCCCATGTTTTGACCATTAGATGATTCATATATGTCTATCTCAATAGGCTCAAAAATTTGAATTCTACTGAGACCAAAACTCCATGTTTTGATTATTAGATCCTTCATATATGTGTATTTCAATAGGCCGAAAAATCCAAATTCCAGTGAGATTGAAAACCCAGATACTTCATATATGTCCATCTCAATAAGCCCAAAAATCCAAATTTTTCTAAGACCAAAAACCCATGTCTTGATCATTAGATCCTTCATATATGCCCATCTCAATAGGCCCAAATTCTTGTTAAACAATGATGTGGACAAGTGCATTATAAATTTTGAATTTTTTTGTCACATTCTTCCCTATACATACGAATGTATAATATACCAATATTGGTGAGGTGGAATACAAGTCCTCCACGTGTCACTTATTTTTTTTATTTTCCCCTTCCCACATAAGGGTGTGGACATATTGTGGTTCATCAACATAACTCTTTGTTAAGTCACCTGATGTGGGCCTTTCCTTCCTCTTTCCCTACATTTTTCCATACTCTGTCTTTGTCCATTCCACATTTGATCAAGGTGGATACGGTGGCCACCCACCTTTTCCAACTGGCTCAAAATAGATTTTTGGCAATTTGGGTAATTTATTATTTTTAGCAGTTTTTAACTTCCGGGGCCATTTTGAGGCCCTAAATGATGTTTTTGGGAAAATGGGGAGATATATGGAAGGTCCTTTGATATTCCCTCCAAAATGAATCTCCTCGATGATACCTTTCCAACGGGCTATCATGTGCCTAAAACGGAGATCGTATGCAAAAATTACGACCTCGGGAAGTTGATGTACTAACTTACCCAAACGGGGCCCACATGACTTTTGGCGCTTCATCTCCTAGGATTAGTTTTTTCGATGTCTATAACTTTTGGCATTCCTGTTTATTGTAAAAATGACTTCAGAGCCTCATTGTAATCATCTTATTGCGAATGCGAGGAGGAGCCGTCACATCTCTTCTCAGAAATAAGTTGCCGCCATTCTAGCGAGTCTTTCACTTTGTATTTTTACAGTCTCTGTACATTTCTTAGATTAATAGAAATCATGTATTATTGTATATTTGTGTTTATGGTTGCATCTCTGATAGATTTATGCTATATTATTGAATATCCGCGATATCTCTATGTATTTCTTTATTATATCTCCACTCTCATTTCGTGCCAAAAATAATCTGGATCAACATTATTTTTTGTACCATGATTAGACGTGGGAAGTGGAAGTCTCATCCCTCACCCACTTTCAATTTCTCCATGTTTGGATTTGGTGGAGAATCCCACGAGTTAAGTTGGATTATGATGTGGGATACGAGGTGCTCCACACGTTGCATTTCCCCCTCCCTACTTGTTGTATTTTTATTACTAAAGGTTACCTCTATTATTTTAAAGATTATTTATTAGTCCATACTTCTAAAGGTATTTAGGCCAAGGACTTTTTATACCTTTGAGTTCTCTTTTTTACACTTTGAAAAGGAATGGACTAAGATGGAAAATTTATTTTTGAAAAAATGGAAACATCTCTCTACAAAAAAAATAAGATGGAAATATGTAGCCAGGAATACTTAACAAAACTAGATATTTAATAAAAGTAGAAAAACATTTTGAGTGATGCAGGATTGTTTGATATTTAGGGATGGTCCTGCATTGAATTCCCTCGGTTAAAAATTTGTGAACATCTTGCTCACAAGGTTTTTGATAAATCAACAATCACTGGTTGCCAAATTATCTTCTTATTTTTCCTTCTTTCTTCCCTTTTATACAAACTTCCTTCTACTACCATATTTATCTCTTAAATGCCTTCTTCATCTCTGGATTTCTCTCCTTGTATGTTCTCACCACTTTTTCTACCTCCTTCTAAAACTAAATCCCAATGGGCTCCACTCCCCTCCCCCCCCCCNCCCTCGTCTGTCTTATGCTTTACCACTTTCTCTCCTACAATATCCTCTACGTTACATTGTATTATCTAAAACTCTTCTACTATATGCTGCTCCTTCTCTCCAAGGCTATGTTCCACACGGTCCTTCTTCAACTCAATTTCATCCATGCAATTCTCCTAATCTCTATTGTTTTATTCCACTACAATAGTGCAATGATCTTGTTTTTCCACCACTTCTTTTACACATACTAGAACTAGCTCAATATATCCCTTCCAGTCTCTTACCTACTTTTAGAGGGTACAATTTATATTTCTTACCATCCTTCCCCACTTGGTAAGTACAATTATTCATTTAAAAGTAAATTTATAATTCTTTATTTATAATTGTTCATTTAAAAGTAACTTATTACCATTATTATTAACATATATTTATTTAATTCTATATTTACTGCATGATATGGATCACATTGTGTGAGTTGTAAAAAAAATTTAGCCATATTATCTAGTTTTGATCATTTGCGTACATTAACTCAAATTATGTAAATGTTGTAAATATGTGAATATTGATTCCTAGTGCAGAGCTCAAGGCCATGGATGCACTAGTGAATGGATACACATGTATAATGTAAATATTCACATATGGACGATGTGTTAGGCTCGCCATGGTATAATCAAGCTATGTACAAATTAACGTTGGAATATAATATAATGGTCCAAGAAGGTTGTGTAGAGATTTAGAGGGGCTATATATGGTTCCATTAGAGGGGAAGAGAAAAGGGGGTCTATGGGGAAATAAATCCTCCATTTCCAAGTGTCAACCTTAAAACTCATATCCTTTCCACCAAGTGTGTTAAATGAAGCTATCCACCTTCTTTGACTTATTAAAACCAAGTGAGAGGTTGGTGGAAAAATCCTCTCATGTAGTTATGGAAACATGGGTCCAAGTATTGTGCTTAGGGAAATTGTAAGAGTCCTACATTCTCAAAGTTAGAAACAATGTCAACCATATTTTCACCAAAATATTTTATTTCCAATGACTAAGGAATTCATTCCAACACTCTCCCACATGGAGGCATTCATGCATGTTGTGTTCTTTGGCTATCCATGAGCATCTCAAAAATTTAATTGAGATGAAAAGTGTGATGGTTTTCGTTGAGCATGAAGGTTGGGAAAGCTGGGAAACCTTCCCTAATTGTACATGTTTTAATTTTTGGATTATTGAGAAGCTGAGTATTTATCTTGTAGTAAAATATCAGAAATCATGCATCATATTGGACTCTTTTGTTGGGTATGTGTTATATTCTTTGCATGTTTGTGTGTGGGTGCGCCAGATTCGACAACTGCGTCTGACGATCCCTCTAGTAATGCTCTTTGTGTCTTGTGCACCGGACGCTTCCTAGGGGGGTCCCATGGGGGGCCAGGTATGCCCCCCCCTGGTTACGCACAACGTTCGACACCGAGTGGTATCCCGAGGTCGACGGGGTTCGGGAAAGTGCCCCAATTTGTGTTTTTGGCGGTTTTTAGCGGTTTTTGCTATTTTTAGTGGTTTTCTAAATTAATCTCGGATTAAAGGATTAGGGTTTTGGTATCTATAGAATACCTAAAAACATTGTATATATTGTATGGTGAATGGTGAAATTCGATATAATGAATATAAGAAAGGTTTTCCCCAGTTGATAGTTTCCGATATAAATCTTTGTGTACTATGTGAATGATCCATTGATTAATTTTTGTTTTACTTAAGAATCTATATGCATTGTTTTACTTCACAGGTTTAAAACTTACATGTGGTATCAAAACTTGTTTTTGGCTTCAGAGGGATGCCTTTGTTGTTGAGGGTTTGGCTCGGTGTTGATAGATCAAGTTTATCTTGGGTCTGTGATAAATCTGGGTTTAGTGGGAGCTTTTGTAGTGGAGATACAAGTATACAAAGAGGAATGGAGAGCTCATCTAGAATCGAGATAGAGAAGTTCAATGGTAAAAACTTTGAGCTATGGAAGCTCAAGATGGAGGGCCTTCTTGTAGACAAAGAACAATGGATCGTTGTGGGTCCTGGTACACAACCTATTGGTACGCAGCCTACTGGCACACAATCGACTGGTACACAACCTACTAGTACACAAAATACTAGTACACCACCTACTGGTATGTCGAAGGAAGATTGGGAGAAGTTGGACAGAAGAGAAAGGAGTACTATTTGACTCTGCCTGGAAGATTCAGTGTTGTTGAATGTCTCGGGATAATCTACAACCAAGGAACTATGGGATAAGTTAGGGAATTTGTATCAATCAAATTCCCTAGTAAACAAATTGTTTCTTCGAAATAAGTTGTATCATCTTAGGATGGAAGATGGAGATTCTGTGACAGAACATCTAAATGCCTTTAATACTCTGGTAAGTCAACTTGTCTCTGTTAATATTACGATTGCAAAAGAATATAAGTGTATTACTTTCTTATGTTCTTTGTCAGACTCTTGGGATAATTTGGTTGTAAAAATTGGTAGTACCACTCAATCTACATTGAAGTATGAGGATGTAGTTTCATCCTTGTTATCTGCAGAGATGAGGCGGAAAAGCATGGATGGTCATAGCACATATGCTTTATTTGTAAGAGGTCGTACCCAAGATAGGAATCCTGGTAAGTCATCTGGGGGGAGACCTAAATCTATAGGTAGATCCAAATCTCTAGGAAAACCCTTGAGGAAATGTTGTAAGTGTGGTAAAATAGGGCATTATAAGAAAGATTGCAAGTTTAATAAGGTTGATAAACCAAAGGGGCCTGATAGTACCTCTTCCACAGAGGTGAAAACCTGGTAAGTCATCTGGGGGGAGACCTAAATCTATAGGTAGATCCAAATCTCTAGGAAAACCCTTGAGGAAATGCTAGAAGTGTGGTAAAATAGGGCCTTATAAGAAAGATTGCAAATTTAATAAGGTTGATAAACCAAAGGGGCCTGATAGTACCTCTTCCACAGAGGTGAATACCTCCACTGAAGAAGGAGGTGATATTTACCTGGAATCTACAGCTACACATGCAGATCGTGATGTATGGTTGATCGACTCAGGTGAATCATACCATATGACTCCTCACAGGGAGTGGTTATCTGAATATGAAAAATACAATTGTGGTGATGTATTCCTAGGAGATGACTCGATAGCCAAAATCAGATTCATGAGACGTGGAAGGGTTAAGTTGATGCTAAAATATGGAAGGATTAGAACTTTCCTTGGGGTTCTACACATTCCAAAACTAGCCAAGAGCCTAATATCTGTAAGCAAGTTGGATGATGCAGGAGTGAATACTGTATTTGGAAAGAACACTTGCAATATGGTACGAGGAGCAATGGTGTTGATGAGGGGATTTTGGTGTGGAACTCTGTACAAGTTGTTGGGAAACACTTATACTAATGGTGTAACACTTATGTTGTCCCTGAGAAGAGAAATAAAGAAGACAAGACCAATATTGTCACTGGAAATAAGACCATGTTGTGACATCAAAGACTGGAACATATTGGAGAAAAGAGATTTCGAACACTACATGGTAAAGGTATGGTTGAAGGTATGTCTAATTTCACTATGGATTTTGATTTCTATGAACATTGCATATGTGGTAATCAGAATCGAGTAAGATTCTCATTTGGTGCTACAAGAGCAAAGGGGATCTTAGAGTTGATACACAGTGATGTGTTTGGACCTGTGCCTGTTCCATCACTAGGTAAGTCTGTGTATTATGTTTCATTCATTGATGATTTCTCAAGGAACACATGGATTTATTTTCTTAGAAATAAATTTGAGGTATTTGATAAATTTAAAGAGTTTAAGGCTCTGATAGAAAATCAGACAGAGAAGAAAATAAAGGTATTGAGAACAGATAATGGTGGAGAATTATGCAGAAATGAATTTGAATAATTCTGTAAGAAGTGTGGTATAGCAAGGCAGAAGACTACTCCATACACTCCTCAGCAGAATGGAGTTACAGAAAGGATGAACAAGACACTGATGGAAAAAGAAAGGAGCATGCTCAACGGTGACAAGTTAGGACAATAATTATGGGGAGAGGCAGTGGGTACAACATGTTACCTGGTCAATTAATCACCCTCATCAACGTTGGATGATAAAAATCCACACGAGGTATGGACTGGAAAGAAACCCACTCTTGAACTTCTTAGAGTGTTTCATTGTGATGCTTATGTACATGTTCCAAAGGTAAATAGGAGTAAGATGAATAAAAAGGATGAAAAGTGTATCTTTATTGGTTATAAAGATGGTGTGAAAGGTTATAAGCTTTAGAACCCAGAAACCAAGAAGATTGTTTATAGTCGAGATGTTGTTTTCAGAGAGGTAAAATATGTTTCCAAACAAGAATTCCTACCAAGGCCAGAAGAACCTGAGAAAATAGAGTTGGAGTTGGATGATGAAAAATCTGAATCATCTGAAGAATATGAAGAAGAAGAAGAAGAAGAACCTCATACCCCAGTATTGAGGAGATCAGTTAGTGAAAGAAGGAAACCAGAAAGGTACAGTCCACCTGATTTTCATTCCAATTTTGATTTATCTATTACTGATGATGATCCCAGAACTGTCAGGGAAGCAATGGATTCATAGGATAGTAAATTATGGAAGAAGGCCATGGTTGAAGAAATGGATGCCTTGGATAAGAATGAGGCATGGAATATAGTTGAGTTTCCATCTGGAAGAAAATATGTTGGGAGAAAATGGTTGTTTAAGAAGAAGTTTAATGCAGAAGGTAAAGTGGAGAAATACAAAGCTCGGTTAGTAGAAAAAGTTTATTCCCAAGTAGAGGGAATTGACTTTGGTGAGATTTTTTCTCATGTTTCTAAGTTAACTTCTATTAGATTTATTTTATCTATTGTTGCTTCTTTTGATCTTGAAGTGGAACAGATGGATGTGAAGACAACATTCCTACATGGGGATCTGAAAGAATAAATCTACATGAAACAACCAGAAGGATTTGTAGTGAAGGGAAAGAAAGAGTTGGTCTGTAAGCTAAAAAAGTCACTATATGGTCTAAAGAAATCACCTAGGATGTGGTACTAAAATCTTGACACATACATCCTTGGATTCAGATTTGTGAGAAGCGGGGTTGATCACTGTGTATATTCCAAGTAGGTTGGTAATCACTTCATTTATGTAGTGTTGTATGTTGATGACATGTTGTTGGTAGGAAATAACATGGATGTTATCAAGGAGGTGAAATCACAGCTAGCTTCCAAATTTGACATGAAGGATCTCGGTGATGTTGACTTCATTCTGGGAATGGAAATTAAAAGAGATTGTGCTAACAGGAAACTCTGGTTGAATCAGAGAAAATATGTTGGGACGATATTGCAGTAGTTTAATATGCATGGAAGTAAACCGATCAAGGTTCATATTCCTATAGGTGTAAAGTTATCTGCAGATCAGTGTCCCAAGACACGGGAAGAAGAAGAGGACATGTCCCATGTTCCGTATGCCAGTGCAGTTGGTAGTTTGATGTATGCAATGGTCTGTACTAGACTGGACATTGCACATGCAGTGGGAGTTTTGAGCAGGTATATGTCAAAACCAGGGAAGGAGCATTGGAAAACAGTAAAGAGGGTCTTCAGGTATTTGCCTGGCACTACTTATTATGGATTGTGCTACCAAAGGAAGACCAATATTGGACAGAGTTGTGGACATATATGTCTTTGTTGATGCATACTGGGCTAGAGATCTGCATCGCAGAAGATCTACAAGTGGGTATGTGTTTAACCTATTTAGAGGAACAATCAGTTGGATGCGCAAAAGACAGGCTGTAGTGGCACTCTTAACTATAGAAGTTGAATACATGGCAACCACTCATACAAGCAAGGAAGCATTATGGTTACAAAGATTGTGTTCAGGTATTTGGTTGGTACAACAAGCAGTGAGATTAGATTTTGACAGTCAGAGTGCAATCTTCCTGGCAAAGAACCCAGATTTTCATTCGAAGACAAATCATATTGATGTGCAGTATCACTTTGTGAGAGAAATGGTTTAGGAAAAGAAGGTGTTGCTAGAAAAGGTTGACACTTTGAAGAATGTTGCAGATTCATTGACAAAGTCTGTGAGCATAGAAACGTTCTCCTTGTGTAGAGTAACAATGGGCATTGTTGCCCTGGATTGTTGACTATATAATCATGTGGACCCCTGGATGCAAAGAAAAAAACAAGTGGGAGAATGTTGGGTATGTGTTATATTCTTTGCATGGGTGTGTGTGGGTGCATCAGATTCGACAACTGTGTTTGGTGATCCCTCTAGTAGTTCTCTTTGTTTCGTGTGCGTCGAGCGCTTCCTAGGGTGGTCCCAGGGGGGGCAGGTATGCCCCCCCCTGGTTACGCACAGCGTTTGGGGCAGTGCCCCAAATTTGTTTTGGGTGGTTTTTGCTATTTTTAGAGGATTTTTCTATTTTTAGCGATTTTCTAAATTAATCCTGCATTAAGGGATTAGGGTTTTGGTATCTACGAAATACCTAAAAACATTGTATATATTGTATGGTGAATGGTAAAATTCGATATAATGAAGATAAGAAAGGTTTTCTTCGGTTGAGGGTTTCCGGTAAAAATCTTTGTGTACTATGTGAATGAGCCATTAATTAATTTCTATTTTACTTAAGAATCTATATGCATTGATTTACTTCACAGGTTTAAAACTTACATCTTTCTACACATATTGAAGAGCACTATAAAGGAAGGGTACTATGAGGAACTGTTGAGAAAAAAATGTAGTCCTTCCTTATGTTGTGTGGGTTACTGGAAGAGAGTTCTTTGTCTTTTGATGGCTATATGAGATGCCTATAATGCTATGCGATGAGAAATTAGTCCAACATGTGATTAAATGGGTTGGGTTGAGAGAGAGAGAGAGAGAAGCTTGTAGTTGTTTCCTTCACCTTGGTGGACTCGTAGCCTAGCTTGGGGTGGTATCTACAATATATACCTACATTTGGGAGGAAAATTTCTCTTACACAACCAATTTATTGGACCTTCTTTAATTAAAATATCAGTTTCTTATGTTGTCTTTTAATATGAAAAATTTGTGCTTGTTTTTTATTATAAAATCAATTTATTATACATATTGTTGATGACTATGTTTATTGTTTCCACTACATTGCAATCCTTCACAATTGCACATGCATCATATTGAACTGATATGGCCCTTCCTAGGAGACCTAATTTGTTATTATAAATATTTAGCCTATGTGGGTTGGAATTTGAAATTCTCTAGCCATAGATACCTGTCCTATGGTTGGGAATACTAGATGGAGACATTACATTCCGTATCAGAGCATCGATTTACAAAATTCGGATGGTAGGGGAAAAAAATAGACTCTATAGGAATAATTTATAGGTTTCATGTCAAGTGTTTGGAAAAATGCCAACGAAGAAAAATATACAAGGTCGTAATTATAAAAAAATAAGGACTTGAAGCACCATATCATGTTCTTGATGGATCATGTGAACTTAGTATGGAAGCATTATTGGTTATAATCAATAATTGTATAGGTTGACTACATGATGAAATCAGGAAGATTACAAAATCATAAAACAAATGCCCAAATTCTATCAAATAATAGAGGTAAAATTGCAAAAGATGGTATGAGTAAAGAATGATCAATGGTATGCAATTAATCCTATATATATGATGGTGTTGATTGATTTCAATGATTTTAGGAAATGGGAATACTAAGAATGGTGGATCTTTCTTCTGCCATAGGATTGATAATGAAGATTATGTTTTGGGAAGAAGGCTTGTTGAGGTTTTTAAATTTTGGAAAATCCATGAATGAATGAGATTAGGTATTCTCACCAAATCGACTATTGATAAGTTATTGCAAGATTTGAATTTGGTTGGGATTAACATTTTTGGAATTTCCATGAACACCGACATTCCATTAGCAAACTAGATCAATGGATGACAACATGTCATAGAATTTATTATATAGGGGAGGGCATGACAAGGAAAAAGTCATGAATGACTCATATGTAATCAGGAAAATCAATGAATGGTGCATATTGGATTGTGGAAGTTTTTGGAAAAGGGAGGACCTAACAGAGAAAAACCTGCAAATGGTTAGGATTACATTAGGGAAAGATATCAGTGACCCATTTATCATCTCAACATTTCGAGAAAAGGAATGGATGAGATAGAAGAAGGTATCATGAATTACTAATATTTAATAAATGAATTGTATCGATGATTGTGATTTGGCTCACAAGATTCCTTTCCAATGGTGTTAAAAATTGTGGCACCACCTTCGTGAATATTCCAACAAAGAATATTTAAGGGCCATCAAAAAATGAAAGGGGATGGTTTGGATGGAAGGTGTGATGACATGGATAAATTAGAAGTTGAATTGTAGGCACCACTAC
>SNQJ01S0085889.1:35796-59473 GCA_010110895.2 Picea sitchensis | reverse complement strand
ACATAGATCATAAAATGGAAGTCACTCACAGAATAGGATTTGATCAAGGCTCTTATTGGGTAAGTACTCATAAATAAGCAACCTTTCTGATCTCTCTGCGCAACAACCTAGTATGTTAACAAGATTTCTATGTTGAATTTTGGATACAAGTTTAACTTCGTTGAGAAATTCCTTCCTTCCTTGCATAGATTTTAAAGACAGCCTTTTCACAGCTATTTCTTTTCCATCCTGAGTAGTTCCCTGAGATTAAAACAAAAAAAAATCTTATGAAACTTTTGTAAAGTATTAAAGCTTAATTGCCTTCCTACAATATATTTGTTTTCAAACTAGTAATCTACATCCAACGGTCATTGGTGCGGTGAGAGCACGCTGCATATTACCAGCATCCTGCATATTACCATAATTTAAGATAGTAAAAATGACTTGTGGTAGCTTTGTGAGCCTATGTTACCTTGTAGACAGGGCCAAAGCCTCCCTCTCCGAGCTTGTTATCATCATGAAAGTTTTTAGTAGCAATTAGTAATGTTTCCATTGTAAATACTATTTGTCGATCATGACTGATTAACGCGTTTTCCTCCTCCTGATCTGTATAATGAAAATACAGAGTTATATTAGAAAGTATAAAAATAAAAATTAAGTTTATATGTTTTTATTATTAAAGAAGATATATTACGGACTTTACCATAACTCAAGTATAAAAATATAATAATTAAAATAAAATTGTAAAATTGTGTTGTTTTAATTATATATAGTTTCAAAGTTCTTTAGGTGTAGGACATTGGTGATGGAGTATGTTGTTGAGGCACATAGTGATATTAAAAGTTGGTGTGGTTTAGGTCTAGTTTAGTCTCACATGTCATAGACAAACAACTAACAAATGGACAAAAAATTTGAAACACTAAAATTATACAGACTCAAATATGGAATTCCAACAATTTTTAACTAGATTTCAATAAAAATTAATCTAAAAATATTTCCTTAAAAACTCTAAAAAATCAAACATTCAGATTGCGTTCAAAATATCTATGAAAAGTATAAGCTAAGAAAGCTGCAGAATCTGAAAAGACTGGGAAAATAGGTTAAAGCTGCATAATTCGAGGATTTTATGGCAACTATGAAGTACGCCGATCAACAGAAGACACTTCTCTTAAAAAAATAATTTTCATTAACAATTTAATCACGCGCAGACTGTGCTAACCTGCATAGTATTGGATTGTATAGTATGTTATCTGTCACGATTCATCATATTAAATTTGGAAATGTATTATACAACTCCATAATGGCTTGGTGAACCATCAACTCTCTGTTTGTGGGCCTCTGTGTAACGGTCTAGTAAATCTTAAAGTCTATTGAATATGGTCATTCACACCCACAAGGCTGGGTATAATCATCTGTACAGCCTGGTTTTCCGCTAGAGATTATAAAAGCCCTGGGTATAATCATATTCACAGCCTGGTTTTCCGCTAGAGATTATAAAAGCCCTGGGTACAATCATATTCACAGCCTGGTTTTCTGCTAAGGGGATCAAACCCCTTCGTTTAAATGGGTATGTGTTAGTTATCAACAATATGCAATATCTAGTCCACGCTGGAGATGAAGATTATGATGGCATCATGGAGAATATCGGAAGCAGTATTTAAATTTTATTTTTTTTTTTAAGTTTTTTTTATAATTTTTTTAATTTGATTTTGTCAGAAAATTTGGTGATGAATGATTGGATTTATAGATAGATTTGAGTGGCTAAATTTGTATAATCAAAGTGTATCAAAAAAATTTCATCTGTACTCATAAATACAATTTCAACAATAAAAAATAAAAATTTTGTTCAAATTTACATCTCATCCCAACCAAAAAAAGCCCAAAAGATAAAACCGTTTAGCCAACACCCAATGGTACCAGATGCAGGTCGCGGTCCAATCCTAGCTGGAAGGATGGAATTAAGGTGCGCTCATACATCTGGCCGTTGCTCTGAATTGCTATGGAGGTCAGGAACAGGTGCAGTGGGAAGGTCGGCTACAGGGCAATATCTGTGTCCAGACATCAGTGGTTTCACCAAGAGACGCAGCAACAGAGGAAGACTCAGTTCATCAGGCCATATGCTTATAGAAACTGATAAAATTGACAGAAAGAAGCAAGAGCAGAACTAATAGCATTTTTAAAATGGATATTTTTCACATCGCTTATCCTGGTTTATGTGTTGGAAATTTAAGTTTTTATTAGAATCTACGGCACTAAAGCTAGTATTTGTTTGAGAAAACCTGCAACAACTTGGTGGGCTTTAAATAGAACCATTATCCTGGTTTATGTGTAGGAAATTTAAGTTCTTATTAGAATCTACGGCACTAAAGCTAGTATTTGTTTGAGAAAACTTGCAACAACTTGGTGGGCTTTAAATAGAACCATTGCGTATTTTGCCTTCCTTGAACTTTATAATTCCAAACTCATAACATGATCTCTACTTGTACTTTATAATTCCAAACTCATAACATGATCTCTACTTGTTTTGGTTAAAAACATATAATCATGTGGTAGCAATACCTTGGTATCCCCTTCGAAATAAGAAAGACTTCAGTCTTCTCCCAGTTGCGAACGCGCATATGATTAACACGAGAACCAAGCCACCCACAACACCTAAAATTATGTGTGTTCTCTTGTCTGAAGACTTCATCCGTTTACCATTAGCTGGTCCTTCCGCGGGGGCTGGTGGAAGCACAGACGAATTAAAGAAAGGATATATTTCATAACGAAGTATGCAGCTTCGACTCCAATACTGAACCCCCGCAGTCGGATTAGATGTGAATATTACGTTGATTGCGTAGGATAGACATGTTGTGCAGTCCGCTGTAGTTACATCTCTGGTGCACTGGACCAGACCGTAAATCGTTTGGGACAACGAGTCTAGAGCTGTACCAAAAGCAGATCGATTCGTTTGAGGCGCAGCTTCACCTGACAAATTGTTTAAGAGATTCTTAGCAGCCGCTTGAAAGTCAGTCGGGATAAAGACACCAGTGTCCCCCCCGAAGCCCTCAACGTTTATAACATTATCTGTCTGCATTTGTCCGATGAAACTATAGTTTTGGTAGCGTAAGAAGCAGTGGAAAGGCCAAGTACGAGAGCCAACGGTTCTCCCACATTCTTGTTGGATGGTAGTCGTTGCCAATTGCCAACAAGTGTAGCGTTGGTCGACTGTCATGTCTGCCCTGCACTGGAAGAGGCCATATATTTTGTCAGGACTTTCGCCATACACAGAGCTGTTAAACCCAGTTTGGTTCGCCCCTTGAACAAGACTATCAAAGAGACTTTTCCGATTGCGCTCAAACGTACTGCCTTCTGTATAGTTGCCCTTATCGCATCTAGTTGACGGCTTCTCTGTTACTGCGCTGCAAATCTGTCCACGAAGAGTAATATTGATGAAGGCCGGAACAACAATAATTAAGTAGAATAGCGTAATAGTTTGGCCGATCAGGAGAGAGCGTGCAGAATCCCTTCCATGGAACTTCATTTTCCTTGGGATTTTGATTGCCATCGGACAGTGGAGAATATGTGCATAGACATACCCATCACACTACAAAAAAAAATTATACTCTGCGCATGTGATTAATCATGCGGTTAATCAATAGGACCGATATTATGTGATCAATGAATACTTACAATCAAATGGACAATAGCAGCGCATAGCAGAAAGTAAGGAGGGCTTGACTTACCTCCCAGGCTCCCATGCTCGCCGGTCGGTAGAGGGGCGTCTGAGGAATTAAAAGGGACAATTTGGTCCACAGCGTTTGAGAAATTAAAATAGCAATTTGGTCCACATAGTACGGATGCATTGAAGTGTCCAGAAATTTTAAAAACCAAACTATTGAAGTTACTTTGATAAATGAATGGTTATGAATTTCCAAGTCTTTTGGTTAAATTTTTATTTTTTGGTTGTTTTTTTGGTGATACATGTAAATTTGGACAAATTTTTTTTTATTGTTTAAATTGTATTTTTGAATGTATAAAATACTTAAAAACTAGGAACATTTAAATTATACAAACTTAATCACTCAAATTTACAAATTCAACTATTCCTCACCAAATTTCATACAAAATAGATTTCCAAAACCCCACTCCGATTCCATCTCTTACCACACTGCACACGGCAATGGGAGGAAGTCCTTTCCTTTCCGATTCTACTGCATGGACCTGGCTAAAAAGAGATAGTACGTACTGTAACTGTTATAAAGGGGTCCTCTATTGACTCGACTGTACACCATTAAATGCAATATATGTTACATCTTAGGCCTTTCAAATCTTTCTGGTACATGTCAAGCCTTTCAAATCTTTCTCGCAGCATGTGTTTGGTGTTTATTGGTTGCCAGTCATATAGTCTTTGTTTGCCAGCCATATAATTTTTATTTTTTTATAATTCATGACTTTAGGACTCTTCTCCTTTTCATCTTAATCTTTTTTTCATGAAATGATGACTTGTTGACGTCATCTTAATTTTTTTTCATAATTGATGACTCTTCTCTTTTTCATCTTAATCTTTCATTTACATGAAATGATGACTTGATGACCTCACATAGATTTAGGTGTCACAAACGTATCCATAGAATTTGTTATCAGAATCCCGAATCACAAAAATATTCATATAATCTGAATCCCGATGGCAAGTAAACTCCACATTAATCGATCACCTTACTAAATAGAACTTTCACTCTACCTTACTATCTAGAACTTTCAATTTAAATCCTGATGGCAAGTAAATCCCACATGAATCAACCACCTGACTATCTAGAACTTTCACTCTACCTCACTATCTAGAACTTTCACTTTGTTACTTTTTATTAAATCACAGCCTTACTTACTTGATTCTAATTCTGTGAAGATGTGTATATTGGGTGGGATGTATGCTCACATATCATTTAATTTTTTCTGTGATAACGCCTTCATTATTAGGTAATAGATCTACCATACAGTACCCGCAGCTTTCGCGGTTATAGTAACACGGACGGTCTTTATTTTTTTTTCTGATTCAGTTTTTGATTTTGTATGATGTACGTTCACCTTATCTTTTTTCTGTGAATCACAGCTTCCCTCGACTTCGATTTTGATTTAAGTGGGATGCATTTTGTCCTTATCCTTTTTTCAACTAGATGTATGTATTATGTTTTTCTGTAATTTTGTTTTGTTTGATTTTTGAATGTATAAATAGATTGAGTGTGATGAAAAAACCCAAAACGTAAAATGTTTAGTCAATGTTTTTTTTAGATGATGGCAATAGTCTAAACGTTCTATTTTTTGGAGGTTTTCGGGTAACTTTTTCTGTTTGATTTTGCCCGAAATTAGATGATAAATGGTTGGATCTGCAGATTTGAGTGGCTAAATTTGTATAATTAAAATGCCCAAAAAAATTTCATCACAGTGAATTTCCGATTTTGATTTTCGGTGTATATATAATTTCCATATTTCTTTTATACATGAGCTCCATCATCCCACTTATAGGCATATGGGTCTTTCATCCAACTTGATTTTGCCCGAAATTAGATGATAAATGGTTGGATCTGCAGATTTGAGTGGCTAAATTTGTATAATTAAAATGCCCAAAAAAATTTCATCACACTGAATTTATGATTTTGATTTTGGGTGTATATATAATTTCCATATTTCTTTTATACATGAGGAAAACTGTCTCCATCATCCCACTTATAGGCATATGGGTCTTTCATCCAACTTTGGCACTGTCCTCAGCAGGGGAAAATTGAGGAAAACTATCTATATCATCCCACTCATAGGCATATCGCTCTTCCATCCAACTTTGGGACTATGTCATACACATTTCAAGATGATCCCAGTGACAAAGTTTGAGGAGGTGGGCCATGATACGTCTCGAGCAAGGTGGAGTCTTTGAAGACGCCTGGACCCACGCCAGAGTATGAGGAAATGGGTTTATTGCCCCCGAGGATAGGCAAGACATTGTCCAGATTGGTCTACGGGTTGGGATCGTAATAGGTAAGCTGGTCTAAAGACACGATCTTTCCATTGTGTGGAAACATCATCATGCGGAAAACCGATGAAGTTATCGCCTTCATAGCATACATGTAACTACGACCAAGGAGAATGTTATAGTCGAGAGGGGCGTGTGAAAAAATATTAAAATAATAATGTAGCCATTGGAAATAAAAGATTAAAGTAATAGAGCTATTGGGAGATAAATTTATTAATTTTATATTTTTAAGCAACAAAAAGGGTGAGGCCAACATATAAAGGTATAAAGATTGCGTATCTTGGTTGTTGAGGACAAGTTGCAGGTATAAAGCTTTCGGTGGTGAGCTCAGTCGGGATCTTCTTCGAACGTCTACATGAGGTAGGCTTCTAGCATTATCTTGTTAGAATTCTCATTTATATAGCATACTTGAGATTAGAGTTGATTTTTTAGTGTTGTTTCGTCTGTTGTGGTTTACCCCTGTCCATAAAGAGATTTTCATCATTATAGAATTGGCGACTCCACTGGAGAGGATCTTCCTTTTGGGGTATTGAGTGTTTTTTCTCCTTTATTTGTTCTTTGTTTGCCTAAGTTTCTGTGTCACATGTTTCTTGATAGCCTGTATTTTTCTTTCTATCTGAGTTTCTTGGCCTAACCCTTGGCCAAGCAGTGTCTTCTTTGGCATATGCGGGTTTTCCCTTGATAGTCGCATACATATGCAAGTTGTCTGTTTTCAGGGAACGTACATACATTTACGTTCCCTAAAAATTCATGTACATTAACTTCTAAGTTTGTTTTGTTGAGTTTAGTGTTTGTTGGGTGAGTTTTGTTGGTTGTTGAGACTTCTTGGGTCCCTGTTCTCACTGTTAAGTGCCTGAAGAGTGATAGGAAGCCACATTATTGGTGAATCTTTTGGGCGAACTCCTTTCTTATCATTTTTCTCATTTGTTGTCCTTGCATTCTGGTATGGGTTGTCTCTTCTTAGAGTCCTACTTGGCTTGTCTCTTTTTGCTTGTAATAGGGTTTTCTTGTGAGGTTGTTATTCAACCCTTGCAAATTTTCATTTCATTATATCGAAAATACAAAAAAAAAAATTGTTTTTTTTTGCATATTACTTATAACATTTGTACTTTTGGCTACTTTACATTAGTTTTGACATATTAGGCAAGATTGCATTTCATTGAAATTGTAGAGATTGCATCTTGGAAACAACATTTAGAAGCATACCATCTCTTTGAAAATCAAGACTAGTACTTAGTTGTGTTTTTATATTTGATTCCTTTTGATATATGCTGAGTCATAAGACCATCAGTTTCATGATCGCACCTCGTGAGTAAGAAAAATCCATTAAAATTAACATTGAATAATTAAAATTTATTAGAAACTATTTCATTTTTCAGGGTACACAAACAAGTGTAGGACCTAGGGCCTTCGAATAGGATTTTGTGAGTAAACGTCTCCAAGGCTATGAAACTCAATGTATGTGTCTGACCAGGTAGTGGTGAAAACCATTGTGTAATTGGTGTCCTCAGGAGGCTCCACTCACACCAGAGTTAAGCACATGGTCGCGCAAAGTTGGTTGCATCGATAGCCCTCTAATACCTTCCTAGTGTCAGAGATATTTATGGAAGTTTTGCTAGTTCCTTTACCTTCTTGAGAGGCAGTGCTTTCAAGATTTTGGGCTTTGCTACCCTGCCCATACGGTGGACCGAACCTGTGACTATTCTCCTGAGCATTAGTTATACCATGGTGAATTTAGTTAATTGACCTAAATAGCTACATAGGTTGCTTGCAGGGATTATTATGCAATTACCCTGAGTCAAATAGGGATCAGACAACACACAAAATTTATGGAGGATTTTCTTTCCAGAGGAATCTGACAGACTACACTGTGAAGCCTACGAGGGTCCTTATAACTGGTTTTGTTACCTCCACTCTATTGTTCAAGAGTCTCATCCCCTCTTAGGAGAGGCATACCTTCTTTAGCTTGGGAGGTCCCTTCATCCATCATATCATGTTTGTGTGCATTGTCCTTTAGCTTTATTTAGGAGTGTGCTCTTTGATTATTAGTTGGCCTTAGGATTTTGTATTGTGTCTTGGGTTCTGATTCATCGTGGAGAAAGACCAACCTCCTCGCCGGTCTCTTCATCTTTTGAATAAACCACCACGGTTTAGTCCTTTGTCGAAGCCTCCTTCTAAAAGGAGTAGAATTAATCAACCTGGTACATATATCTCCACTTGCAATCGTCCTACCATGATCACTGAGTTAGATATGAATGTCTCAGGAAGTCCTTTGACTCCTGCATCCTCTATGATTAGTGGGGTCCCCTCGACTCCCTTATCGTCAACAATTTGGATTCCAAAGGCTCCCTCACCTAATGATACCCAATCCATGGTCTCTTCTCAGCCCGTGGGAATGAACCTTTTTGTATTTCCGAGTGGTACATCGAATCATAGTACTCAGTCCATGCCTTGGGCCTCTAATCCTTTCTCTTTTGGTATGCCACAGATGACTTCGCACTTGTCATCCTTCATTTCGTTTTCTGATGTGAATCCTAGTTTTGGGTCTGGGGGCATGACACCTCCTTATACTCCTTTTTCTTTCGGTGGGGGTCATATCCCTCAACCAAATCCTACAGTAGGAGGTTGGAATCCTCCTTCCTTTGGAACCAATCCTAGATACACTTTTTGAGGATCAAGTGCTCAAATGGGCGGTCCTTCTACTTCTTATATTCCATCCATCCATTCTTCTTACTCTATGTCTGTTCCTATGAACACTTTTGTCATGGAAAACCTCCTTCTTACCTCTGGTGTTTCATCTAGAGGGGGTCATTTTTATATTATGGGAAACCCCCCGCACAAATTTCCTTTGTCTGGGGGAAACATATATCCTCATATGAGTAATCCTTATCATGTCACTTTCTCCTCAGAAACGGCTTACTCGGTAATGATGTCCTTAAAACCTTTTATGAATTAGTTGGGAGGAGGATATTATCCTACTGGAAAAGGACATGGTATACACCAAAACCTTGTTTGGCTTGCGATCTCTCAAAACTAGTCTTTCCTGGGAGCATGGGCTCAGATGCCACAACCCCAACTTTATTTTCTTACCATGTTAAATCTGCCATATTTGTCAAAATTGATGAATTACCCAATGCATCACGATCCATCATGGCCCCCCATCCCCACCAAGATTCCTTCTGACATTCAAAAGTTCGAGGGTAAGACTGGTGAGGACCGAGATGATAATCTGGCTACCTTTCACCTATGGTGCTCATCTAACTCCCTTAATGACAATTATATTCATTTGAGGCTATTTCAACGCACCCTTACATGGGTTTTAGCAAAGTGGTACATCGAGCTACCTTAGGGAACCTACAAAACTTTCAATCAAATGGTCTTGGTTTTTCTCAATCACTTCCAATTACTAGTTCGTTATGATGTCGACATAGAACTTTTATAGAATTTTCGTCAATATAAAGCCACCCACATCTCCAATCATATCTAAAAGTGGCATAGACGAAATATTTTGATTAAAGATTACAGTCCTATAGAGTTTTTGTTTGAATGGTTCCCCAAGTATGTATTTCCTTACATTTCAAATGATGTTCCTACATCTGGAATGACATCTGAAGAAGAAGCCATCTTCAAATCCCAACAGTTGGAACTTATATATGCTCAATCTGAGATGCTTTACAAAATTATCCCTGATGCACCGTGGTCGAATTATGATCCTAGATAAAATCCTGGGCCTCATGTCGACGACATCATAGGCTCCACAAATGTTAAGACTACAGATCTGGTGATGAACCAACTGAAATATTTGTCTCTTAACCAGTCTGTAGCAAGACAAGCTATGGCTTCGTCCTCTACCATCCATTTGACAGATGTGCATTATATATAGTCACCGAACCAAAATGGTAACCAACAACCTAGAGGGAACAAGAAGAAAGGACGAGGTAATAATCGTAAGGGTGGGAATAATAATAATAATAATAATAAAGCCAAGGATGACAATAATAATGATAAATCTAATAATAATGCTAGTGAGGGAAAGAAATAAAAGAGGAAGGTGAAGTTTCCTTTTAAACAATGTAAAGATGATCACCTTACCCACTTGTTCCCCAAAATTGAAGAAGCCTTGAGGTTCATAGCGCAACAGCCTCCTGTGATGACTAACCCATTTACACATAACCAAAATATGACCTTGGGGACTTCCAACACCATAAATGCATCGAGTGGGAGTCAAAACCCCTCGGCACGTGATGGTGGCCATCTATGCATCAATATGGTTAAGTTCGAGATTAATCTAGCCACTTGATCTCACGATTATGGTTATTCACAACCTGTTCTAGGTCCAAATCCTCCCCCTCCTCCAGAAACACCTTTCCATATTGATAAGCTTGAACCTCTGCCTCATATTTCGAAAGGATTCCTTAAGCACTATGCCCATAATCCTAATGCCAAAGCCACCCAAATTTACTCGATTGTCAAATATTTGGGCCAAACCTCATGTGCGATGTCGGCTTTGGAGGTGCTCTTGACATGTCCTACATAGAGGAACACCTTACTATCTACGTTGGGAACTCTATACCGATGTGGCTCAAAGGTTATCAACTTTGATGTCACAGATGTTAAGCCTCGCTTACCTTACCATGTGGCCTTTCAAATCCATGTGGAGTATATGAATGTTACCATCAAACGTATTGTCACTGATGAAGGTGCTTTGACATCCGCGATGTCTTTGGCCTGTTGGAAAACCATTTTCTCTCCTCCCTTGTCTGAATCCATGACCATGTTAATTGCATTCGATGGACATTATTTTAGACCCATTGTATTCTTCCCGCTTTCCTGGTCCAGTTAGGCAGAAAGAATGTGGAGGTCAAGGTTGAGGTGGTTGATGCACCTCTCAACTACAATATTTTGCTATGACATAATTGGAATTATGCTATGATGACCATTTTGTCACCGTTTTTCCATGTGTTATGGTTTCCTCATGAAGGAAATATTGCAATGATCGACCAATTGTCCTTTGCACATCCTAGTACTACTATAATATCCCCAAGGACAAGCCCTAATTGTATTTATAAATTGTAAACATGTTTTGTAGGCTGGTGAGCCGAGTTATAATAAGCTAGGAGGATTATTTGGTGATTAGGTTGGAGAGCCTAGGTGTTAAAGGTCAAGAGCCTGATTTTGTATATGTAATTATGCAGATCATTAATATAATATATAAACATCGTTGTGTGCCGACCAACAATGAAGAAAGAGTGATGGGGGACTAAGATTCCCCAGAATGGGTAAGGGAGAGGGGGTTGAAATGTTGGAAGAGGGGCTAAGCTCGAGGGCTTAAGTCCTAGAATAATAATTTATTATTATTCCAAAGTGGTGTGAAAGGTATATTTTTATCCTAAGTTCCTGGAAAACGGAACGCATACTTGATGGAGTGCATGCAGCTTCATGGGCGACATGTGTCGGCCCAAGCACATGCAATTTAACACAAGAATTGAGTCATGATGGGGGTTCTTCCTCCATTCTTTCATCCATTGTCTGAACCCTGTAACCCTCACGCAGCTCTGAAACTACAAAACCGTGATGTTTTCCTGAGAAATTGATGCATCCTCCGTCTGAACCGTTTGAGTCTGCGTTGCTTCCTTGTCACGCACCCTGAAAACTAGTGGCAAACCCATGGACTGATTTGTGTCTCCTGTGTGTTTGGTGAACCCAATTTATCCACACTGCATATCCGAGTTCGTGCTTAACTGTTTGGGTTGTTGTCTTCTGTGAAACCTGAGCATATCGTAATTGTCTATGCCGTGTGTGTTATAACTGTAGGTTGTTGTGGCCACGCAGTCCCTTGGCTGAGTCTGATTGGCTACCGTCATATGTTCCTTGCTGAGCCTTACTGTTGTCCTCCTTGTGTTCGAATGGAGTTGAAGAAGCAGGTTGTTAGGCCTGTGTGCAACACTCTCTCTAGGTGAGGGAGGTGGTTATGGTTGAAGAGGCAGGTTGTAAGGCCCTTGAGTTGCTCTCTCCAGGTGAGAGAGTGTGTGGAGGAAGTGGGAACTCATGGAAGGGGTCATGTAGCTGTCACAAAGCTCGAAGAATTCTGGTCCGGCCTGTTGCTAAAGCCCAAGGAAAGGGAGGTTTAGCAGCTGAAGGAATGTCCTGGTGACAGTGAAGGTGTATACTCTTGGGGTGGGACATACATGTGGGGACTGAGAGTTTGTGAGAAGTGGGAATAAGTGGCTCCTAGGAGAGAACCAATCCTCATAAAATGTGTGTCTTCCTGTTAACATTGCCTAGCCTATGATTCCCTTGCCCGATGGAGCTTAGTCCCAGCTCAGGGGTGACCTACTGCTGAGAGTGATGAGTAGCGTGGTCTATGGCTGGTAGGTTTGTGGAAGGTCTACACGCAGTTGGTGGTGTTAGCGCTGCCTATTTTTCTTTCCATTTAGAGTTTGTTTCAAGTCACGTTAAGATCCATGTGCCCAAACATGTGAAGTCAAGTACGTAACGTCGTGAGGATGAAGTCAGCAAATGGTTGGTTGGCCCTTGGAAATGGGAAAGGGTGTCAGAGTTGGAAACTGTATATGTGGTACGTGCATGTCTTTTCCCAAAAGGTCGAATCCTGTTAAGAAGCCAGTTTCTACGTACCCCAGTCGAGTCAAGTGGTTGATAAAGGTCACTTCGACAAGTGTAGTAGTTATTATCATTTCATCATGAAGGCCGAGGGAATAAAAAATCGCAGCGTTTGTATTATACATGCACAACAAACCGTATCACCTACATTCCACACGCGGGGAATTTCCATGAACAACCTGAAATTCGACTTGAAACATCTCATCGCCATAAATTCATTAGCTTCCAACATGTTTTCCTCTCTTATCCGATTCGTTATAAATCTCAGATGATCGATGTGCCCTCCAGTCATAGCACTAGGCCTAAGATCTTTTCGCAGCTCCCCCTTTGCCAATCCAGTTGGTTCAAGACCACTCCCCGGTGCATTCGTTCAAAACGTTGCACGCAGAGTATACCTTGGTCGCACCATGGAACCTTCTTAGAGTACAGGAAAGGGCGTGCGAAGTGGCCGAAATGCAAAGTCCAAACCTCAAAGAGATTGGAATTCTTTCGCACCCGCGACGACCATTCCCAAAGATGTGGAAGAAACCATTCTTTCACCTACATAAGAGATCGGATTAAGCCGCGGAACAGACGAAAAAAATAAATTCATACAGGAGAAGGAGACAACAAGAGACTCCTCCTCCAAACAACAGTTGCCTCGGAGGAGGGGCACGCTGAGAAAGAACGAGGAGATCATGAAGGCTAAAATTCTAGAAGGACTGTGCGTCGGATTGGCAGCTGAAGAACTACTCGGACACGTCATCTAGATAGAACCTGTCGGGGAATCGAGCTGCGAACGCGGGAACAGAGCAAGGTAAGAGGATTCCATGGGAACAAGTGAGGGAACACCATCTCAGCAACTGAAGCAAGAAAAGCTAGCTATTGCTGAGATTTATTAGGAGAACAGGGAATTAAGGCGACAACTAGCGACAAGGATTGCAGAAGCATCGGTTGCACAAAGTCATGAAGGGAACGTGGCATGGATATAAAGGAAGATTAGAGTATTATCTAGCTACAAGAGGCACAAAGGTTGGTAGACTGAAGGCACATGGAGCATCCCAGAGAATGCGAAGCGACTGAAAAGGAAATCTGCATGGCTCTTGCCAGAGCACCAAAAGAGAAAGTTTAACGGGAGACATTTTTTTCACGACATCTTTGAAGTGATATGCGTCCTCTAAAACATCTTTCCATTTTTTATAATGGTCATGAGGATCGAACAGTTGTTTGTTGCACACAGCTCCCCAGCAAATAGGCAAATAACAGAAGACGAAACCAACAGTGCAGATAACAAGTTTTGATAGACAATTGTTCCCTAGGATACCCGATCAAGAAATACAGGGACACATTTTTCCCACCTCGGATTCTGACTGACAATCACACCTCGTGGAAAACTTGAAGACAGTCGTTAGTGGACAGGCGTGATTATTGCCTACTTTGGGATAGTACCATACAAAGAGTCTATGGCACATGTGGCATGTTTTTTCTAGTTTAGGGCTAACAGTTAGAAACCAGGGCAGCCCAAGCGACTCCCTTGTTTATATATTTCATCTTTGTGATGTAAGCCAGGTTGGTTGGAAAATTGAGTAGAGGACTGCTATTGTATGTAATCTAAGTTTTTTGACCGAAATTTAATGCAAAGGTCCTGTGATTTGATGAAAATATTCTAGTTGTGATAGTCGGATGTATTGTGTTTATTTATTTGCATATGTGTTTCCTGTTACCTTTTATTTCATATCTTATACTGTCTATTTCAGAACGAATTTTCGAACCTGTGGATTCGTTGTACAACGCCCCTTGTTCGCGCCACTTAGACAAAACATTTTCCTCTCAAGCTAACTCTTAATTCATCCACAACAGCTCTCTTGAGTTACCTCCTGTGTTTTTCTCCCACCACACTTTATGGTTTACACTGAAGGTTGTTTCTCGCATAGCCTTCTCCTCTCGAATCCAGTCACTGAGTCATGTGTTATGTCTCTTCCCCAGATCGAACCCATAGCCCAAGTTTTAATTTTGTGCGCCAATATAACTAGAAACCATTTTACCATCGGTGTTCAATCTAGCCATTGTGTTCAAATTCATTATCCTGCGCGGAGACCGCGCCATTTCTGAGAGAGCCCTCTCAAGATCCAAAAGGCTAGTTTCGAGTCTCAAAGTTGGTTGAAAATTTTATCTTCGTCATTTTTTTATCAGCCAAATAGATTTACGGAGTGATAACATTTCTAGCGCCATTGTCAGGGACAAAGTTGAAAATATTTTCCCCGGGAAAACGACAAACGTTGCAGTTTGGCCCCTGAGGGTAACAGAGGGACAAACACCCATACCGGCTGAAACCTTTACCCTAGAGACTCTAGTCCAAACAAACCAGTAGCGGCAAGTAGCACTACTAAGGAAACCTGGCTCCAAAGACTTTTTACCCCAGAGCAAATCCTAACCCAAACCCCTATGAGCTTGTGTACGACCCTGAGAAGATTTTGCGCAAGGCTAGAGAGCAGGCGCCGGACCCATTTTATTTCCTGTACAGAAGTCTATCCTTTCCCAAAGACGAAGTACAAAGAATTGATGACCTTGAGGTTGACACACGTTTCGAGCAAACTCTATTCAGGTCTAAGTCAGAAACCAGTTTGGACAAGACCGTTTTCGACCCGAACAATTTCCAATCCCTGGTGAAAAATAATATCCCCCAAAATCCAAATCCCCCTAGAGCTATGGCTTCCCGATTTTCTCCCCTCATCCTACCAGCCTAGTTACATGACTTGCCTCAGAATTATAGCCAAAGAATCAGACTCTATGATGTTGAGGGAAATGTTTCCGCCAAGAAACACCTGGACTGGTCTAACGACTTTGTCAACCACGAGGAGGTAGACTATGCGGATGAAAAAATGAGGATTTTTGCAAAAATACTTTTGGGAGATGTAAGAAAGTGGTTCAAAGCCTTCCCGCCTGCGAGCATTCGGGACTTCTCATCATTCGAAAGGTCTTTCCTAAATAAGTGGGGGGATAAGAAAAACCCTTTGCAGCTGCTAACACAATTCAATAACATGAAGAAATCACCAGAGGAAATGGTGCAGGAATTATCGGCTCCTTTTTTGAAGGTATACAACTCCATCCCTACTGAAGTAAAGCCCCCTCCCGGTGTTGCGCAGTTGTGGTATGCATATTCCTTCAACAGTGAATTTTCTCTGCTGCTGAGAGAAATAAGATGAGCGAGACTGGATGCCATAAGAATAACACTGTCTAGGTTGAAGTGAACATGATGGCGTAAGGAAAAATCAAACCGAAGTTCAATCGGGGCGACAAAAGACCCCAGGGAGATGCACAGTTGTTGACATCGTGGTCCTCAGACGAAAAATTTGACATGATGATGAAGACCATGGAAAGGCTGATGGCGAGAATGTTCGTGGCAAACATGCCTATTGCACGAGAACAAAACGACCCACAACCCAGAAATCAAAATCTCCGTAGGGGTCATATTCCTCAAATCAAGCAGCGAGACCCAGTTGACCAGCAGACGAGACCTCCTTTCCAGAAAAACTACGCAGAAAAGGATTTCAACCTGTCTTTCGACGACCATATGCATTGTTGTAATGACAAAAACCCGCGCGTGTTCTTGACGAAGAGAGGAAATGATCAATATATGAGCCAAAACGAAGACTTCACGCTAGAAACTGACGATGGTATGATACTAGAAACAGATGATGCAACGTCTTGGGAGATGGAAGAATTCAAGAAAGGTTATCAAAATGCTATCATGTAGTTCCTGAAGAAGTACAACCTCTGGAGTAAAGATGTACCTACCAAGCCGAGACAAATAGACTCTGTAAAGAATCCTATAGCGGACACACCTTCCACGAACCAATCGAGACCGAATAATGTAGCAAGGATGCAACTGAGAAGGCGAAGTCGAAGGAGGAAGTCCCCCAAAAATCCCCGGAGACAGGTCGGGAGACGAGCGAAAAAGAGGTAAAAAAAACTTGTTCCCCTTTCAATTTTGAACAAGAAATGGCCAAAATCAAAATCTCCGTCCCATTCAATGAGTTGATTAGAAAGGGTGAGTATCAGGAACAAATCATTAAAATGATGAAAATGGGAGGATCCCCCGATACTCTGAACATTTGAGACGACCACCCCACCATCTTTTTTGGTCCGCGCGTCAAAGAGACAAGCAATGATGAAGATGTCCCCCCTTTCTATGTCAGTTTGAAGATCCATGATCTGAACTTGCATAATTCCATGCTTGATTCTAGCACATCACACAATCTCATGCCGAAGGTGGTCATGGACGAGATGGGTTTAGAAGTCACTAGACCATACAAGGATCTTTTCTCCTTCGATTCGAGGAAATTCAAATGTTTGGGTCTTATCAAAGACCTGGTTGTATCGTTGGCTCAAATCCATGCCAAGAACATGGTCATGGACATAGTTGTCGCAGACATACCCCCAAATTTCATCATGCCTCTTTTGAGATCATGGGATGTGAAGTTGAAGGGCATGTTGCAAAGGGATATGACTTATGCCACTATCCCTGTTTTCAGCCATGACAGAAGGTTGTATAGAGAAGTGTTGTTGAAATACATGGTAAGAAGCACGATGCAACCCCACAATCATCCTATATACATTGTCGACACCGAAGTAGGTTCGTCTATATTCTACAATGATTTTAACTTCGGAGAAGAGGGATCGATGACCATCACGACAACGAACAAGAGAACCGTGTAGGAAACAATAGAGTGCGCCTACCCAGAAGACCGTGTGGAAAATGGGGTGTGGAAGATGCGTTTTGATGGCGCAGTCAGTCGAGAAGGCGTCGGGGCTGGTATATGGGTGAGCCCCCCTAAAGCGAGCGCAAAGTTGTGTTCATTCAAGCTCGCGTTTGAATGCACTAACAACGTGGCTAAGTATGAAGCGCTAATCTTGGGCTTATAAGTTTTGAAAGAACTAGGCACACAGAGGATAACAATTCACAGAGATTCTGAGATGATCATAAATCAGGTGAAAGGTGTGTATCGGACCAAGCACCCCAGACTGCGAGCGTACAAAAATGTGGCTTTGGACCTTCTCTAAGGATTTTCGGAGTATGAATTGACTATTATCCCCAGAGAAGAGAATCAGATCGCCAACACATTGGCCACCTTGGCCTCGATTTTCAAGATTCCCATTCTTCTATATAAAATATATGAAATCGAGGTCAAGCACAGGCCAACAGTACCCGACAACATCAAACATTGGTAGGTGTGTGACGACAACAAACAGGTGGAAATGTTCCTCCTCATGAGCGACGAGTTCGCTAACACAAACATCGACGGGGAATACTATGGTGAGGAAGATGAGGGCGCAAGCGCGCGCAGTGATGACGACCCTTTCCAGAACTAGATCGCGGGAAGGGATATAATACAACTGAAAAACAATATTATTCCAAAGGGGTTGGTGCCACTAGAAAAGTTGTTTAACGAAAATGATGTGGCTAAGAACCCCAAGATCACCGCGAGTGCAAAAGATGTGGAAGACTGCAACATCGGGACCGAGGTAGAGCCGAAGATGGTAAAATTATCAAAAACACTCAGTCCAGAGGTCAAGCAGGATTACATAAAACTCATGAAATATTTCCCGGATGTCTTTGCGTGGAGCTATGGTGATGTGAAAGTGTATGACACAAAGGTGATCCAACATGTTATCCCTCTGAAGAAAGATCAGAAACCTTTCAAATAGAAGCTGAGACAGATAAATCCCCTGTTTCTGTCGTTGATTGAGAAAGAGGTAAAGAAACTTTTAGACGCCAAAATTATTGTTTCCTTAATATTCTCAAAGTGGGTAGCCAACTTAGTACTTGTGAGAAAGAAAAGTGGCGAAATTATACTGTGCGTAGACTTCCAAAATTTGAATAAGTTGTCTCTCAAAGACCACTACCCCCTTCCCAAAATGCACTACATCTTGCAAAAGGTAGTGGGATCTCAGAAGATGTCCATGCTGGATGGTTTCTCAGGATATAACCAAATCATGGTCCACTCGGATGACAGAGAGAAGACATCCTTCACCACTCCGTGGGGAACATTCATGTATGCTAAGATGTTGTTTGGCCTGATGAACGTTGGTCCCACTTTTCAGAGGGAAGTGAACATTGCTTTTGTTGATGAGAAGAACAAATTCATTGTGATTTATCTTGACGACATCACAATGTATTCTACCTCCGACAAACAACATCTTGAGCACTTGAAGAGGGTTTTCCAGAAGTGCAGACAGTTCAACATATCACTGAATCCAAAGAAATCTCATTTCGCGGTGGAAGAAGGCAAACTTTTAGGGCACATCATTTCAAAAGAAGGTATTAAAATACACCCCTACAGGGTTGAAGGGAATATTGACACCCCGCGTAGTAAAAAGGAGGTACAATCTTTCCTGGGTAAAGTGAACTTTTTGAGGAGATTTATCCCAAACCTGGTGGAAATCATAAAACATATAACTTGTATTCTCAATAAAGGAAACGAGATTAAGTGGAACCCAGAGGCCAAGAAGTCCTTCGAAGATATCAATGTGGCTCTAACTAAAGCCCCCGTGCTAGCCAGTCCGGACTTTACGAAGTATTTCCTCCTTTTTTCATTTGCCTCAGAACACACTATTGTTGGAGTATTGTTGCAGAAGGACGAACAAGATTTTGAGAAACCGATAGCCTACTTCATCCAGACACTGCACGATGCTCCCCTAAAGTATGACATTATGGAAAAGAAGGCGTATGCCTTGGTAAAAGCTTTGAAGGAATTCGGGACATACATATTTCACTCCCATGTCATCGCCTGTGTGCCGAGTAGTTCAGTAAAGGACATTCTAACTTAGCCTGACCCGAAAGGAAGGAGAGGGAAGTGGATAGCATCCATGTTAGAATACGATCTTTATATCAAGCCGACAAAGATGGTCAAGGGTCAGGGCCTCACGAAGTTGATGGTGCAGTCAAAATGAGATGTTGTAGGTATGCACTTCATTGTCGATCTGTCAGAGTGTCCTCAAGAAGAAAAAGTTGCACAGATGCCTCGACATTTCATTGATTCGTCGTGGTATGCATACATTGTTGGAAGGTTTACAGTTGGGAGTGAGCTTGTCATTAATGGAAACAACAGCGATGGCAAAGATCAGTATGATTAGCAGCGCAGTAATAATGGAAGAGGAGGAGCAATAATGAATGTTGGATGTTATTCAGAATCCCCAATGACCGTCAGATATGAATTCAGAGAGGATTAGCATGCAGTAGACGAGAATAGATCTCAGGCGTTCGATCTAAATGAGGGGTCCATCCATCGTTGGATCAGGGAGACATGCACGTTCATTAAAGAGAAAGGAGAAGCGGGTATACAAAATCCTGAAAGAAGGAGGATCGCCCATCTTCGGGCAGGACACGTGGTCGTAGATCAACATTCCGCTGACTAAAAAGTCAAAAGAAGGAATTGCTCTATCCTTCCAACTCACGAAATGCGAAATGGACAAATGACCTGAAACGTTGGATCCAGGATTGATCAGGGATGGACGCGTGGTGAAATATCAGAGCACCACAAAGACTGCATTTTGGAGTTTCGTAGATCGGGAAATCCAAAGGAAAGAGGTTCAAATTTGCGATATGCAAAATCGCGAAACAATCTCGGAGTCTCGGCTATCGTGACTTGGAGTGATGAGACCCTTCATCACAGGAATTGCGAGATGCGAATTCACGATGAGATTTGGACCGTCAATACACCAAGATTTTGGACCGTTGATCTAAGCTCCATCTCAGAGTCTCACCTATCGCAACTTGGAGTGACAAGAACCTCCATCTAAGGAACTGCGAGATGCGAATTCATGATGAGATATGGACCGTCAATACACCAAGATTCTGGACAGTTGATCTAAGCTCCATCTCAAAGTCTCTCCTATCACGACTTGGAGTGACGAGAACCTCCATCTAAGGAACAACGAGATGCGAATTCACAATGAGATCTAGACTCTCAATTCATCGAGATCATGGATCGTCGATCAGGGTCGATGAAGGTCATGAGTTCATGAAAAATACCAAAAAGGTGAAATGGATGTAGCATGTGGTCACATCGGTGGAAGATGGGGGAAGGAGCTAGTGCAGACAAGCTCCTTTTCGGAGTTTTGGGGATCGCGACTGGGAGTGTCGAGACACTTGGTCACACGAATGCCGAATTGTCGAATGTCGAAATGCCGAAATGAATGCAAGATCCCATGGAGCCAATCCAACGGTGCAAGTGAATTTGAGTATGATCAGAGGGCCAATGTTCCTCTTCACAGTCTAACTGCTAGAAACCATTGATGGTTTCTGCCAAAAGATTCGAAGAGACTTTTGTGTGACCGCGAGAGGAGCTGAAGAGTCTCCAAGCTTCTTCCAGTGAATGAAGACTATTCTTAGAGGGGATTGAAAGATGGATGAGCATTGAAGTCTATAACTGAAGCAGAAAGGATAAGCTCGACTGTGCCAGAGAAGATGAGGAGTCTCAACTTCTAGAGAGGCTGAGGAATCTCAGCTAAACACCCAGTGATGTTGGACGCGTAGTGGGAACCACCAGAGAAGATGAAAAGTTGTGATGTTCAGGCATAGCACTCAATATGTGTAGGAGATCGATGCGGTGTGAGCATGCAAAGGCATTGTGCACATTGCATGCACAAGGTGCACAAAATCTATAAGTACATGGTACAGAGAAGAGATGAAGTGGCATCTGTTATGATGGGTTTAAGAGGGCAGAAGGAGGAGAGTATAGCAGCTAAAATGCAGAGCAGAAGAAGGGTGGATCAAATGGAGATGGCACACAGTGCGTAATGTGAGAAGAACATAAAGCGTAGAGGAGTGTGCAGAATACACTGATGCAGACAGAGCAACGTAGTATAGAAGAACAATGATAAGTTTGGTAAGCCAATGATAAATATTGTATCACTGTGATAAGTTTCATTACCAAAGATTTATATTTCAGGGTGGTAGGGAGGTGCAAGGGAGGATTTGTGTCCTCAGAGGTTCAAGTGGAAGCTTGAACACAGGGAGTTGGTGCTAGAGAAACCAGGGAGTTGGTGCTTCCTTCTAGTTGGTGCTAGAGAAACCAGGGAGTTGGTGCTTCCTTCTGGTTGGTGCTAGAGAATCGAGGGAGTTGGTGCTTCCTTCTAGTGGGTGCTAGAGAAAAACAGAGAGTTGGTGCTCTCAACAAGTTTCACCTTGCAAAACAAAGGTTGTAGCCTCACAATGAGTTGGTGCTCATATGTATGATAATGTAAAGAATGTAAATAATACTTATCATATAAAGAAGAAGAGGTTTTTAACCTGTATGGGTTTCCTCAGGAAAATATTTGTCTCAGTGTTTCTCATATATGTGATTGATGTTGAATGTGCCATTGCTTATTTCCTTGTGTTATTGTGATCATCATTGAGTGCCTTGTAAAGAATTTAAAAGAAGCATCATTGTTTAAGAACGAGAACAACCGATTCACTCGCCCTCTTATTTGTTCAACAATTGGTATCAGAGCGGGCCCCTTCTATCTGAGGGTAGATCCTATAGCTTAAACATGTCAAGCCATGAAGGAAATTCGACCAATAAGGCCCCTCTGTTCAATGGAACAAACTTTGTCTTCTGGAAAGTTAGAATGAGAACCTACATAATGGATTTAGGTGCAGATGTCTGGGATGTGGTAGATACTGGTTATGTAAAGCCAGTTGTGCTAGCTAATAAGGATGACAAGCTAGAATTAAATTTCAATGCTAAGGCTATGAATGTTATCTTGAGTGGGCTTGCAGAAGTAGAATTCGTAAAAAATATGCACCTAGGAACTGCCAAAGAAATGTGGGACAAACTCATTAGCAGTTATGAAGGTAATGAGAAGGTAAAGGACACCAAGCTTCAAACCTACATAATACATTTTGAACAGCTGAAGATGAAGGAAGATGAAATAGTTGGAAAGTACTTTTTGAGAGTAGAAGAAATGGTAAATGAAATGAAAGCACTTGGTGAAAAAAATTGAGGAACCTTCTTTAGTTCAGAAAATCTTGAGATCTCTCCCATATAGGTTCAGCCCAAAGGTATTTGCTATAGAAGAACTTAATGATTTAAAAACCTTGGAGTTTGATCAACTTCTAGGAACATTGATTGCTTACGAAATGAGAATAATTAAAGATAAACCCACTCCAAAGAAACATCATTCAAAGTAGACAAGAATGAGGATTCTGAGCCTGATGAAAATGAAGCAAAATTTGTGTAGAGACTGAAGAAGGGATCAGGAAAATACAAAGGTAAACTACCTTTCAAATGTTTCAACTGTGGTAGAATAGGTCGTTTTGCAAATAAATGTCCCCACAAAAGAAAGGATCAGACGTATGATGATGAGGAGAAGCATAAATAAAGAAATTTCTTTAAAGAGAATAACTTTAAGAAGAAAAGTCTTTGCATAAACAATGAGGATGATCCTTTAGATGATGAAGACTATGACTCCCCTATTGAAGATAAATTAAATGACTTCATACTTATGGCTAAAGAGGATTATGATAATAACAACACAGGAAGTGAAGTTAATGAAGAAGAATCTGTGGTTGACATGGAAGGAGAACTGATTAGTCCATTGGAAGAGATTGACATACTAAGAATTAAGAATAGAAAGCAAAGACAATTGCTGATACAGTTCGAGAAAGACAGTAAAGGACCTGATGAAGACCTTGTCCTATTAAAAGTGGAATTAGAGGAGGCAAAGAAAATCAAAGATATTCTGAAACAACAACTATCAGAAAAAAGGGCACGATGTGAAGCTTTAGAACAAGAAGTAGTGAAAATGAGGAAAGAAATGGAGAAGTTTCAAGCCTTGTATAAACATAATCTATCAAGTATCAAAGCCTCAAAAGGACTAGCCACCATTCTGAACCAGCAAAGGAATCTAAAGTTGAAAACTGGTTTGGGTTATGAAGAAGGATCATGTTAAGCCCTAATATTGGCTCATTACCCCTTAATTGGGGCATATTAGATTAGTAATGTTATTTATTACCCCTTAATTGTGGCATATTAGATTAGTAATGTTATTTTATTTATGTCAGCTTTAGGCCATTAGTTGTAATTATACCTCCTAGTCTCCTAT
>SNQJ01S0085889.1:12658-31940 GCA_010110895.2 Picea sitchensis | reverse complement strand
GTAAGGACAGCGAGGGCGAGGCAGAAGCCAGCCCAGAGGCAAGGCAATTGCCCAGGAAAGAACCTAGAAGCCCAAGGAGGAATGGCAGAAACCTCAGAGTAGAGTTGAAAAAGGTGGAACCTCATAGCAGAGGCAACAATATGATGAGCCGAGAAGAAAACATACCGAGCAGGGTGGAAGATATGTTGACGTGAACACTTTTCCTCGTACCCGAGGTAGAGGAAGAGGCCGAGGAGGAATCATCACATGTTTTACATGTGGGAAGGACGGACATAAAGCCGTGGATTGTCCAGAAAGAAATATGGACAGAGGAGAAGCTCACATCACAGAAGCACAGAAGCGTGATGCTGAGAACGAAGAGGCAGACAGTGGAAGATCGCTTGGGATGCATAAAATCCTTTTGACACTTGAGAAAGAGGTGGAAAGCTCAGTGAAGAGGAGCAGACTGTTCAGAACCGCTTGCACAGCCAAGGACAAGAAGTGCAAGGTCATAATTGACAGTGGGAGCACAGATAATCTCGTTTCGACCGAGATGGTGGAAAAGCTGGAGCTAGAAAAAACTAAGCACCTGAGTCCCTACAAAGTCTCATGGTTACAAAAAGGACACCGGGTAAGTGTTACAAAACAATGCTTAGTTAAATTCAAGACAGTAAATTACCATGATGAGATTCTGTGTGATGTCATTCCCATGGATGTATGTCATATATTGCTGGGTAGACCATGGCAGTATGATAGAAATGTTGTTCATGACGGGAGGATGAACACATATACCTTGGAGAAGGATGGGAGAACACACAGATTGCTTCCGATAAAATATAAAGAAGTGAAGTCGGAAGTATCCAGCACAATACTTCTCATGAGTGGGAAGGAACTTCTCACGGAGATGGAGAAGAACGAAGATCCACAATTCTTTGTGGTCAGGAAACCGAGAATTGTCCTGACTAGCACAAGAGTGGACGACTTGCCAGGAGAGATTCAGGAACTGCTGGGAGAGTTCGCTGATATCATCGTGGACGAACTACCTCGTTCGTTGCCACTAATGAGGAGTGTGAGTCACCACATTGACCTCATACTAGGAGCAAGTTTGCCGAACAAGGCAGCATACAGGTTGACACCTCAGGAGAACGAGGAGGTCAAAAGGCAAGTGCATGATTTGCTGGATAAAGGACAGGTCAGAGAGAGTTTGAGTCCATGTGTTGTTCCAACAGTGCTAAGTCCAAAGAAGGATGGGGGCTGGAGGATGTGTATAGACTCCAGAGCGATAAACAAAATCACCATCAGGTACAGATTTCCACTGCCGAGAATGGATGATCTGATGGATTGCCTAAGTGGGGAAAATTATTTTTCAAAGATTGACCTCAAGAGTGGATATCATCAGATTCGCATGAGAGAGGGAGATGAATGGAAGACAACATTCAAAACAAACGAAGGTTTGTACGAATGGTTGGTCATTCCGTTTGGCTTGACAAACGCGTCGAGCACATTCATGAGGCTGATGAATGAAGTCCTGCGGGAATTCATCGGCAAATTTGTAGTTGTATACGTGGACGACATACTGGTGTTCAGTAAGACTAAGGCTGAGCATTTGAGGCATTTGGCCATTGTGATGAGAAGGCTGCAACAAGAGAAGTTGTTAGCCAATTTGAAGAAATGCTCGTTTTTGCAGACAGAGCTCATTTATCTGGGCTTTGTTATATCGGCGAATGAGTTGAAAATGGATCCTGAGAAGGTGGAAGTAATCAGGAATTGGCCATCGCCGAGAAATGTTTTCGAGGTGAGAAGCTTTCATGGGTTGGCTAGTTTCTACAGAAAGTTCATCAGGAACTTCAGTGGAATTAGCGTCGCAATGATGGACACAGTAAAGAAGCGGCATAAAAATTTTCATTGGACAACAGAGGCTGAAAGGAGCTTCAATCTGTTGAAGCGAAAGATAACCGAGCAACCAATTCTGGTGTTGCCTGATTTTCAGAAGACATTTCAGGTGAAACGTGATGTCAGTGGGTATGTTGTTGGAGGGGTCTTGAGTCAGGATGACAGGCCAGTGGCATATTTCAGCGAGAAGCTAGACGACGCAAAGCTGAAATACTCCACATATGATAAGGATTTTTATGCCATCATACAGGCATTAAAGAAGTGGAGGCATTACTTAATACCCAAGGAATTTGTATTGTACAGCGATAATCATGCATTGCAGTTTGTAAGTCAACAGGAAAAGTTGAATCAAAAGAATGCTAAATGGGTAGAGTACATGCAAAATTTCACGTTTGTGATTAAACACATTTATGGAACTGCTAACAAAGTGGTTGATGCTTTGAGCAGGAAATGTTTGTTGCTGCAGGAATTCAGAGTTAAGACGCTGGGTTTTGAAAATCTAAAGGATATGTATGCTGGAGATGCAGATTTAGGAGAAGCATACGAGGCAGTTGAGAACCCAGTTCTCAGGGATAGAAGCCCATGGATAGATTTCATGATCCAGGAAGGATTGTTGTTCAGAGGCAATCAACTGTGCATTCCGAATTGCTCCATGAGAGAGAATTTGGTGAAGGAAAAGCATAGTGGAGGCTTAGCAGGTCACTTTGGACATGATAAGACGTTCGCCAAGCTGAGCGAATCATATTTTTGGTCAGGGATGCGCACTGATGTCAAACAGTTTGTTGACAGATGCAGGATATGCCAACATTCGAAGGGCCGAAAGCAGAACGCTGGGTTATATCAGCCATTGCCCATACCTGAGAGGCCATGGGAGGCAATCAATATGGATTTCATGTTGGGTTTACCGAGGACGCAGAGAGGAGTTGATTCCATCTTTGTGGTGGTTGACAGGTTTTCTAAAATGGCACATTTCATACCGTGTCAGAAGACCAGCGATGCGACCCACATCGCGAACTTATTTTTCAAAGAGGTGGTTAGACTTCATGGATTGCCGAGAAGCATAGTCTCGGATCGGGATACAAAATTCATAGGTCATTTTTGGAGGACGCTATGGAAGAAGCTGGGAACTAATTTGGCATTTAGTTCAGCATACCATCCGCAAAAAGATGGACAGACGGAATTAGTGAACATAAGTCTGGGGGATCTATTGAGAAGCCTGGTGACAGAGCACCATAGTAGTTGGGACCAGATACTACCACAGGCAGAGTTTGCATACAACGATTCGGTGAATCGGAGTACAGGAAAGAGCCCATTCCAGATTTTGTATGGAACACAGCCGAGGGGAGTTTCTGAGCTTAGGGAGTAAGAACCGAGGGCTACTAGCAGCGCGAGCGCTGAAGAGTTCGTTGGAGCAATGAGAGAACTTCACAGTCAGGTGAAGCAGCGACTGATGAAATCAAATCAGGAGTACAAGCGCAGAGCCGATCAACAGAAGAGACAACTTCAGTTTGAAGTTGGGGACATGGTTCTGGCGCACTTAAGGAAAGAAAGGTTCCCAAGGGGAACATACAACAAGCTCAATATGAAGAAAATCGGGCCATGCCGAGTCCTGAGGAAGTTTGGGGAGAATGCATATGAAATCGAGTTGCCAGAGGGCATCGGGATATCTCTGATATTCAATGTCTCGGATTTATACCCATACAAGGATAGGGAAGCAGGAGCTGAGAGTGATGAACAGCCAGACGTCTAGTGGCAGAAGCAGTTGCCAGTTGCAGAGAAGCCACAGATGGAGTGCATACTGGACAAACGATTAGGCAAGACGACCAGGAGGAAGCAGTATTTTGAGTACCTGGTAAAATGGAAGAATCACCCAGTGGAGGATGCCAGCTGGGAGACAGAGCCAGTAATACAGAAACATGGACATACTGTGCAGGAGCTCATGGATAGGATCCCATGAAATCTTTCAAGCCGAGGAGTATGATGCAGGAGCATCGCTCACTCATCAAGCGAGCCAGCGCATGGAGCAGGAAAGACAGCTGGACAGCGCCAGCACATACAATCTTTGAATTGCTTTGGAGATTGTTGTGCCGACCTTTTATGAAGGCATTCAAAAAGAAGCGCACTTGTATTGTATTGTAGATAAGGAGGCATTTAATAGTTTTAATGCTGTTAGATAGGAATTAATTGTAGATTTGATAGTTTCAATTTTCGAGAGGGAAAACGGATATAGACACCCTCCCTTTGTACATTGTAGAATCATCATTCATTCAGGAGAAACAAGAGAAAAGCAGAGCAGAGAACTTGTGGAGAGCCCTCATGTACAGATTGGATTAATAGAAAGAGCTTTTGATTCAATTTCATGACTGGTGTTGTTTTCTCTGTGTATGTGCTTATGTGCTGGTGAATGTTTGTTTTCTTTGTATGCAATTGCTTTGAATATACTTTGCATGTGATTTCAGAGGATTAATTGAAGTCTGAAAGAAAGGAGAATGAGTTTCAATTGTTTCTCTGTCTGAGCCAGGAGATTCCTGCATAGAGTGCAGCGAAATTCATCCGCATAGAGTGCGTTGATGAGGCTAGACAGTTGAACTCTTATTCTCATCTGACCAAAAGTTGAATTGGGTTGGTAGAGCCGTGCAGGTGAAGTGCAGGCCAAGGTTGGAGTCTCAGTAGCTAGTCTGAGAAAAGGAAGGCAGGGATTACTGTTGCCGGAAGTGCACAGAGTCCAGAAGATCCACCACTTAGAGAGTGATTGGACGCTGCGTGCAAGAAGTGTGCCAACCTTCAGTTGAAGGAGTCAGAGGAATCAAGCTTAGGAGGGATAGTTCCATCGTGAAAACTGCGGGAACAGACCCAGGAGAAGTTTCGAACAGGAAGGAGCTTCAGAATAGAAGAAATCCTTAAAGAGGAGAATCGATTGACAGGGTTGCAGAAGGAATTCGCGAAATCCCGCAGACCGCTGGATTGTGGAGAAGTTGCACGAGGTTTACCCCTTAGGCGCAAGGGGAAGGACCAAAACCCATCGGGGTTCGACCTTCGGTGTTTGACGAGACAAGAGTCATACTCGTTGAAATCGCGAGTAGCGATTTCCCAAATTAACCGGAGCCGTCAATCATCACGGAGACACGTGGCATTAGATCCCGGGAGGTCGGGATTCGGCATTTGGAGTTTTATTGTGTAAGGAGTTGTGAATAGCGAGATCGTGGCCCCGCGATCCCCGATAGGGGGAGAGAGGAGGTGACGTGGCACGGAATTTGCGCACGTGCATATCGGCATTCGGGGTTCGGGGTTTTGAATTGCACGAGAACGTGCACACAAAGTTCGCGATCCTGTGAAACCTGATTTCTCGAGACGATTACCGGGAGATCATCAGAGTATCCTGTGGGTGACTAAAGGTCCCGATACGGGATCAGAAGAGTGTTATAGCTCTTCGGCCAGTGAAGAAGAAGGTCCTGGTAGAAGCGGGTTGCCTCTGAGGGTGACTTGCGTCAGTATTGTACCACCATTCAGCTAGGGGTAACCATTGAGCCCACTAATTTTTCTTTTCTGAGGCAAAACACCTCAAATATGTTTCCAAACACTTGTTGACAACTTTTGTTTGACCATTAGTCTGAGGATGATAATCTGTACTGAGATGCAATTGGGTGCCTTGTATCTTGAACATTTCTTGCCAAAAATTGCTTGTGAAAGTGTGGTTGCGATTAGAAACAATAGAGTGTGGCATGCCATGGAGCTTGAAGACCTAATCCATGAAAAATTGAGCCACCGTGGATGTTGTAAATGGGTGTTGAAGAGCGCATAAATGAGCATACTTGGAAAGGAAATCAACAACCACCATGATGACTGATTATTTCCCGATTTGGGTAAGAGAGATGTCCTTCCAAATAGCAGGTGGAATCAGGAGCGGTTGTAGTGTGTCTGGAGATTTGATTGTTTCTCCCTTGTTGTGTTGACACACATCACATTCGACGACAAAATTACAAATGTCCTGTTTCATACCATCCCAGAAAAAAGAACGTTTGACCCTGTCATAGGTTTTGGTGAACCCGGAGTGCCTCGCTGTCGGTGTAGCATGAAGCTCAGAAAGTACCATGGATTTAAGCTTTGATTGTTTACATAAATACAAACGGCCTTTGTATCGAAGCTCATCATGGAGCGAAGAGTACCCTGGGGGAGCTGGAGCACTGGACTGCAATTGTTGGATCAGCTGTGAACTTTTGGGATCTTGTAGCCATTCCTGGCGAACAACTTGGAGCTAATCTGATACAATGAAGGAAAGAGAAAAAATGGATCCTTCATCTTCATATTTGCGAGAAAGTGCATCTGTAACCACATTTTATTTTACTTTCTTGTAAATGATCTCATAATCATAACCAAATAACTTAGTTACCCATTTTTGTTGCTCCGGGGAGGAAATGCGTTGTTCCAAAAAATACTTGAGGCTTTGATGGTCTATCTTAATTTGGAAGCATTGCCCCAATAGATAAGGGCACCACAAATAAACGACATGCAAAATAGCCAACATTTCCTTTTCATAGATAGATTTTCCCAGATTTCTTTCAGATAGTTGCTTGCTAGTAAAGGCCAAAGGCCGACCCTCTTGCATAAGGACAACACCAATTCATTTCCCTGAAGCATCACATTCCATGACAAAGGTCTTTGTGAAATCAATAAGGGCCAGGACTGGAGTGGTGCACATGGCCATCTTCAAGGTTTGGAAAGCTTGAACAACAGCTGGAGTCCAAGTGAAATAGTTCTTTTTTAGGAGAGCAGTGAGAGGTGCTACAATCTTTCCGTAATTCTTAACAAAATTGTGATAATAACATGTTAAGCCTAGAAATCCACGCAAGATTCTGAGATTCTTTGGGTGAGGCCAGTCTTTCATAGCTTCAATCTTTTTAGGATCCACCCTGACGTCGTCCTTGCCAACCAGATGACCCAAGTACTCTACTTCTGAGGCGCCAAAATCACATTTAGACTGTTTCAGGAAACATTTGTGCTGAGAGAGTAGATGGAGAACTCGATCCACATGAGCAAGATGTTTTGTCTAGGTCTTGCTATATATGAGGATATCATCAAAGAAAACTAAGACAAAATGATGGAGAAAAGGACAGAAGACGTGATTCATGAGGCTTTGGAAGGTGGAGGGGGCATTACACAAGACAAAAAGAATGACCAAAAACTCATAGTGGCCCTCATGAGTTCTAAAGGCGGTCTTGGGAATTTCTTCCTCTTTCATACATATCTGGTGGTAGCCTGAACAAAGATCAAGTTTAGTAAAGAATTGGGCACCACTCAGTTCATCCAGGAGGTCATCAATGGCAGGAATGGGAAATTTGTCTTTAATGGTAAGTTTTTTGAGGGCACGGAAGTCAGGACACATTCGCTAAGAACCTTTTTTCTTCAGGACCATGACCACAGGAGAAGAGTAGGGGCTCGTACTAGGGCGGATAACGCCTGCATTAAGGAGTTCTTGGACCATTTTCTCAATTTCATTTTTTTGGGAAAATGGGTGACGATACGGAAATATATTGGGAGGAAGGCTTCTGGGTACAACGGGAATGGAATGATCATGAACACCACGTGAAGAAGCGAGTCCCTAGGGAGTGAAAAATACCAATTGATGTTTAGAAAGGATGGCTTGGAGGCCTTGCAGCACCGAGGGTGTTTATGTTGCTTGGATGGCATGGAGTTGAGCAAGAACACCAGAGTGATCCTTTTTTAGCATCTTTTCCATGCGATGGGAACTAATGATCTCAGGTGAACCGACAATGATGCCTTGGAACTTATATTGGTGGCCCTCCTGGTCAAATTGCATGGTTAATTCCTTAAAATCCATGAGAATGGGACCTAAAGTCCTTAGCCACTCTGCACCCAACACAATGTCACACCCGCCCATGTCTATAACAAACATATGAGATTTCAAGTGGTAGTGACCAATTTGGAGACGTACATTTTCACAACTTCCTCCGCATTTCATGGAGCCACCGTTGGCAATCATGATTTGGAAATTATTGACGGCATGGGTGTAGCAATGAGTTGCTTGGGCAATGTGGTGATGAATAAAATTATGGGTTCTTCCACTATCAACCAAAATGATGACCTTCTGAAGCTTGATGTAACCGATTAGCTTGAGGATTTGGGCAGCGGAGAAGCCAGTGAGAGCATTGAGGGAAATGATCGGTTCTACTTCGGGAGGGTCTGAGGGATGGGTTATGTCGGGGGTTTTAGGTGACTCAGACACAAGGGGAGTTTCAATATCCTCTTTGAAAATATCCTCGGAGATGGCTATAAACAAATTGTGTTCCTTACCTTTGTGGCCCGGGAAATATTTTTCATCACAATTATAACAAAGTCCTTTGAGTTGGCGTTTAGCCATTTCAGCCCTGGTCAATTTTTGGATCTTTAGTGGAGTGGAGGGAGTAGTGGGATTTACTAGTTTAGGGCGAGGGATAAAGGAGGGTTTTTGGTTTTGAGAAGATACAACCTATTGCACTTCTTTATCTCTTTTCATAGCCTCCACCCAACTCTGAGGCCGAGCCATGAGGACATGGGCCTGAATCTCATCCTTGAGGCCACTGATAAAACATTGTGATTTATTAAGTGAGGAGAATATCACTAAAAGTAAACAAATTATGAAATTTGGGAAAGTCATGTGAAATTTGTCCATCTTAGGAGTTTGTTTTTGGATTTGTCTTATCAATTTCACTATATGTAGATTGGTTTTAATGTTGAAAATATTTAAATAATTTTTTATTTTTATTTGAAAAAATAGTTTTGATTAAATATTTGAAAATATATAAAATCTTTTTTATGTTTCAACTTTTATTTATTAATAATTTCAATATGTTTTAAATACTATTTTTTTAATTTCACCAAAAAAAAAATTGAAAACTACATAGAGTTGTATGATTGTTAACATTAAAAATTGTAAATGAGTTTTTGGTTGAAACCAATTAAGTAATTCGTAAAAAAAATACACTTTATTTATCATATCAAAATATAAAATAAAATGTTATAGTTAAAAAGTGCAAGTGAAAAGAATGTTGTTAAACTAATTGATTGAAATAATAAATTCATAATGAAATCCAAACAATGAACAAATAAAGAAAAAAAATGAATTTATTTATTGGATCTATAGTTTAAAAGATTATTTCCTTGCACGCCACCACCTTACTCAATAGTTGTCTAAATGTTTTCATGATATACAAGGAATATCCCTAATGACTATTTCTAAAGAGGAAAAGTTTGAATGACAAAAATCTCCTTCATAAAATAGCACATAAATGATGGAAAATGATTATCAGTTCTTAGGGAAAGAAAAGAGTATCTCATTTAAGTATACATGTAGTGGTTTTTAGAAGAGTTTAAAAATTTCTTCAAGAAAGTTATAAGGTTCATTTTTCTCATGAGGATACTATTAATTGGATAGTCATATAAATATAGGATATGTAAAATAATAGTTATATAATGAAAAAATTAAACATCACACTACAACAATATAAATAAATATAACAAAAATATCCATAATATTTTATTAAATAATGAGATAAATATTCTCTAACGTTGTATATTTATATAGGGGGTTCTTCCATATTTTAAGTTTTTCCTAGTAACTATCATAAACTATAAAAATTGAGATTCTATCGAGACCAAAAACCCATGTCTTGACCATTAAATGCTTTATATATGTTCATCTCAATAGGCCCAAAAATACGAATTCTATTGAGACCAAAAACCCATGTCTTGATCATTAGATCCTTCGTATATGTGTATCTCAATAGACCCAAAAATCCAAATTCTAGTGAGACTGAAAACCCATGTCTTGATTATTAGATCCTTCGTATATGTCCATCTCAACAGGCCCAAAAATCCAAATTTTTCTAAGACCAAAAACCCATGTCTTGATCATTAGATCCTTCGTATATGCCCATCTCAATAGGCCCAAATTCTTGTTAAACAATGATGTGGACACGTGCATTATAAATTTTGAAAATTTGTGTCACATTCTTCCCTATACATACAAATGTATAATACACCAATATTGATGATGTGGAATACATGTCCTCCACGCATCACTCATTTTTTTTTTTTTTCCCCTTCCCACATAAGGGTGTGGACATTGTGGTTCATCAACATAACTCTTTGGAGTGGACATTGTGGTTCATCAACATAACTCTTTGTTAAGTCACCTAATGTGGGCCTTTCCTTCCTCTTTCCCTACATTTTTCCATACTCTGCCTTTGTCCATTCCACATTACTTTTTGTACCATGCTTAGATGTGGGAAGTGGAAGTCTCATCCCTCACCCACTTGAAAAGTCTCCCTATTTGATTTGGTGGAGCATCCCACGAGTTAAGTTGGATTATGATGTGGGATGAGGGGTTCTCCACACGTTGCATTTTCCCCTCCCTACTTGTGTATCTTTATTACTAAAGGTTACCTCTACTATTTTAAAGACTATTTATTAGTCCATACTTCTAAAGGTCTTTAGGCCAAGGACTTGTTAGACCTTTGAGTTCTCTTTTTAACACTTTGAAAAGGAATGGGCTGAGATGGAAACTTTATTTATTGAGAATGATGAAACATTTCTCTTAAAAAAAAATAAGATGGAACATGTAGCCACAAATACTTAACAAAAGTAGATATTTGATAAAAATAGATTTTTTTTTGAGTGGTAATATTGTTTTGGTCTTTAGGGATGGTCTCAGATTGAATTCCCTGCTAAAATTGTGAACTATTTGTTCACAAGGTTTTTGATAAATCAACAATCATTGGTTGTCAAATTATCTTCTTATTTTTCCTTCTTTCTTCCATTTTATACAAACTTCCTTCTATTGCCTTATTTATCTCTTAAATGCCTTCTTATTCTCTAGTTCTCACCACCTTTTCTACCTCATGCTTCTAAATCTCGATGCGCTCCACTCCCTCCCTTCACCCGTCTTATGCTTCACCACTTTCTCTCCTACAATATACTCTACTTTATAGTTTATTATCTAAAACTCTTCTACTATATGTTGCTCCTTCTCTCCAAGGCTATGTTCCACAAGGTCCTTCTTCAAATCAATTTCATCCATGCAATTCTCTTAATCTCTATTGTTTTATTCCACTACAATAGTTCAATGATCTTGTTTTTCCACCACTTCTTTTACACATACTAGAACTGGCTCAATATCTCCCTTCCAATCTCTTACCTACTTTTAGAGGGTACAATTTATATTTCTTACCATCCTTCCTTACCAGGCCAATTTTCATTTAAAAATTTATAATTCTTATTTATAATTGTTCATTTAAAAGTAAATTATTACTACATATTAACATATATTTATTTAATTCTAGATTTACTGCATGATATGGATCACATTGTTTGAGTTGTACATTTTTTTTAGCCGTAGTACCCAATTTTGATCATTTGCATGCATTAACTCAAATTATGTAAATGTTGTAAATATGTGAATATTGATTCCTAGTGCAAAGATTAAGGCCAAGGTTGCACTAGTGAATGGATAGGCATGTATAATGTAAATATTCACATATTGTAACGACCCAAATTGGATACATGTTTAAGATTATAAAGTAAAATTAATTATTACTCAGTTAACCATAATTAATTATGGTTAACTGTGTAATAATTCAAACTACATATCACATTTAATGACCTCAGAAATAAAAATTAAAAGATCAATGAAAAATAATATAAAATGGTGTATGATGCAGAGGGATAACCATGGATCCCTAGAAGATAAACATTTAGCTCATGACTCTAAGGACTTGAGACTATATGGTTGAAGGGATAACCCAGAGCCTGAAGGAGGAATAAGGGGGGAAAAGGGGGTGGACCCGAGGGGATGATCAACACGGAGGAGGGATTCTGAGGACAACGGTTTTGCTATGGGAAGAGATTTTCTCGAAAATCTCTTTGACTTACTGAGCAATGTAGCTTTTACACCGTGGATTTTGGATCGTGGGAGTAACCCCGAGTCGAGGTTTTGGTAAGGAGGCTGTGGATATCATGATATCCCGAGCTAGGTAGCCTTTCCTAATGGGCAGGAGGACAAGAGGTTTTGGGCGCCATTTTCCGCTTGTTGGCAGGATTGATCCGAGGAGTGTGTAGCGTGAAGGCAAAGAAGAAGGGCACGTAGGACACATCAATTAGCATCAACCATGTACTTTGTTTAGTTATGTATTTATTTCCTTCTATCATGAAATCAATATTGATAAATCTAAGTTATTGAAGTTTCTCTTATGAGAATCACTATTATGCTAAAAAGTTATTGTTTCAGTTTACCTAATAAAATGTTTATGAATCTTAATGACATGAAATTATATGGGCATTAAGGTTATATGGACCATGTGTTAGGATCTCCATGGTATAATCAAGCTATGTACAAATTAACATTGAATATAATATAATGGTCCAAGAAGGTTGTGAAAATCACAAGAGAGGATATGATTCCATCAGAGGGGAAGATGAAGAAACGGGGAAGTAACTCCTTGCCAAGTGTCACCATTAAAACTCATATCCTTCATGTGTGTTAAATGAACCATCCAATCTTCTTTGACTTATTAAAACCAATCACTGAATGCACGTGAGAAGTTGGTGGAGAAGTCCTCCCATATAGTTATGGAAGCATGGGTCCATGCATTGTCCTAGGAAAATTGTAAGAGTCACATTCCCAAAGTTAGAAACACGTCAACCATATTTCACCAAACATTTTATTTCCAATGAGACTAAGGAGTTCATTCCAACACTCTCCCACATGGAGGCATTCATGCATGTTGTGTTCTTTGGCTATCCATGAGCATCCCAGAAATTGACTTGAGATGAAAAGTGTGATGGTTTTCGTTGAGAATGAAGGTTGGGAAAGCTGGGAAACCTTCCCTAATTGTACATGTTTTAATATTTGGATTATTGAGAAGCTAAGTATTTATCTTGTAGGAAAATCTCAGAAATCATACATCATAATGTACTCTTTCTGCACATATTGAAGAGAATTGGAAGGGAAGAGTACTATGAGGAACCGTTGAAAAAGGTAGGCCCTTCCCATAAGTTGCAGTTGGGTAGTGGAAGAGAGTTCTTTGGATTTTGATGGCTAGATGAGATGCCTATAATGCTATGCGATGAGAAAATAGTCCAACATGTGAGTAAATGGGTTGGGTCAAGAGACTGAGAGAGAGAGAGAGAGAGAAGCTTGTAGTTGTTTCCTTCACCTTGGTGGACTTGTATCCTATCTTGGGGTAGTATATACAATATATACCTACATTTTGGTGGAAAATTTATCTTACACAACCAATTTATTGGACCTTCTTTAATTAAAATATAAGTTTCTTATGTTGTCTTTTAATATGCAAAATTTGTGCTTGTTTTTAATTATAAAATCAATTTATTATGCATATTGTTGATGACTGTGTTTATTGTTTCCACAACATTGTAATCCTTCACACTTTCACATGCATCATATTGAACTGATACGACCCTTCCTAGGAGGCTTAATTTTTTATTATAAATATTTAGCCTATGTGGGTTGGAATTTGAAATCCTCTAGCCATAGCTACCTCTCCTATTGTTGGGAATACTAGATGGGAACATTACATTGTGGTATCAAAGCATCAATTTACAAAATTCGGATGGTAGGGGGAAAAATTTGACTCTATAGGAATAGTTTATAAGTTTCATGTCAAGTGTTTGGAAAAATGGCAATGAAGAAAAGTATATAAGGTCGTAATTAAAAAACAAAAATAGGACTTGAATCAGCATATCATGTTCTTGATGGATCATGAGAACTTGGTATGGAAGCACTATTGGTTATAAGCCATAATTGTATAGGTTGACTACATGATGAAATCAGGAAGATTACAAAATCATAAAACAAATTCCCAAATTCTATCAGATAATAGAGGTAAAATTGCAAAGGATGGTATGAGTAAAGAACGATCAATGGTATGCAATTAATCCTATAGATATGATGGTGTTGATTGATTTCAATGCTTTTAGAAAATGGGAATACTGAGAATGGTGGATCTTTCTTCTTCCATAGGATTGATAATGAAGATTATGTTGTGGGAAGAAGGCTTGTTGAGTTTTTTAGATTTTGGAAAATCCATGAATGAATGAGATTAGGTATTCCCACCAAATCAACTATTGATAAGTTCTTGCAATATTTGAATTTTGTTGGGATTAACATTTTTGGAATTTCCATGAATACCGACATTCCATTAGCAAACTAGATCAATGGATGACAACATGTTGTATAATTTCTTAGATAAGGGAGGGTATGACAAGGAAAAAGTCATGAATGACTCATATGTAATCAGGAAAATCAATGAATGATGCATATTGGATCGTGGAATTTTTTGGAAAAGGGAGGACCTAACAGGGAAAAACCTGCAAATAGTTAGGATTACATTAGAGAAAGATATCAATGACTCATGTATCATATCAAATTTTGGAGAAAAGGAATGGATGAGATAGAATAAGGTATCATGAATTACTAATATTTAATCAAGGAATTGTATCGATGATTGTGATTGGCTCACGAGATTCCTTTCCAATGGTGTTAAAAATTGTGGCACCACCTTCATGAATATTCCAACAAAGAATCTTTAAGGGCCATCAAAAAATGAAAGGAAGTGGTTTGTATGGAAGCTGTGATGACATGGATAAATTAGAAGTTGAATTGTCGACACCACTACCACATTTGCAAAGATTCCATGTCAGCTAAAAAAAAATTGTAGAGCCAAAAACTTGTTTTAGCAATAACTAGGTCATAAGAACTCCAACGAAGGTAAAATTTTAGGATAAATCCTACAATGAAAAGGGATACAAAAATACTAGTGAGATTCAGATTGCAATTCGGCTTGAAAATCTTGGAAAATATGAAATGACAATTTTAAGAGCATACTCATTATTATTATCCTAGTTAATAATGAAATTTTGGTAGTATGGAATAGGGGAATGAATGATAAAACATTGTTGTACTATGTTGTCATTGATGTAAAAGGATTGATGTCAAAGGGTTGATGTCAAGTATTTTCATAGGGATGTGTTTGTATCATTGATGTATTGATTATTGGATTATATTGTCATTGGTGTAATTGATGTCAAAGGGTTGATGTCAAGTGGTGTCATAGTGATCTGTTATCATTGATGTCAGGGTTGATATCAAAGGAAGTTGTATAATTGATTTCATGTCATGTTTGATAGAAAGTACCAAATGGATGAACTCCAAAGTGGTCCCCTTATGGTGAAATCCCTCACAAGAAGATGCTTTGCAAAGTCCAAATTGTTAAGTGTTGAGTAACCCTAGGTGTGGTCAAAGAAACCAAGTTTGGTTGAGGAATGATGAAATTGAGATCAATGAATTTGCAGGTGTGAATATTCTAAATGGATAGTACATGTCGTTTCATTTTTGGTGATATGTGGTGTTAGCGACGGAAGTCACTCCTGGACTGCTAGCAGGAGCAGAGCCCGACGCCCATCAGTTTTATGTCACGGTTGTTTATAAATGGATGATCAAATGGAAGGAAACTCAAAACAATCGTGTTCCAACTCTGAAACCAGGCTAGATATGCATGGGTAAGTGAGGTCTTGAGTAAATTTCAGACAGTGAGCTACAGTAAAAGGTGAACAGGCCGAAGACTTATAAGAGAAAAGCGGAGGTTTGTTATCAACAGCCGGTTTCTAACAGACAGTAGAAGAAGGCATTTAAACACAAGATCGACTTATATTCAAATGCAGAGCCAGAGAATACAATAATTCAATAATAAATCCTTTATCATAACAGAACTACAATAATTCACAGGAGTCAGTCGTTCACGAACTCTCTTAGCATGAGATGAAAATTAGACGGAGTAAGAAGAATTGTCTTTCATAAAACAAGAAATCTCATATACAGATGCATAAGCTGAAAGCTAGAATAGTTGTTAAAACATTACAGTAGGGAGCTCTGCTCAACCATCGATAGATACCAAAAATGGCCAAAATGCCTACATATGCTCTTGAATCCATTTCGCCCAGCAGAGGCATCTCCTCAATCAAATCTGTCTTCTGTTCCCCTGTCATACGAAGCTTTAATTCAGCATGGCTCGCGCCAGGTGGTAGCTGAGCCCTTTGAATGTTGACTTGGCGTGTGCAGGTTCTTTTAGCAAATTGAAGAATCGACATGGCTTCCCTGAAGAGAAATGATACAAGGGACCCTCCCAGACAGACTTTCGGCCGGGACCTCCATACTCTACAATAAATGAGCAAGGTGAGGTTTCAACCACCCTCTCTCTTCTTCATTCATCTCCAGCAGGTACTGAGATTTAGCCCACGCCGAATCGGTACCTGGAGAGAACAGTGCCTCCATTCTGAGACTTCCTTCTTCGTGACCAAGGAACCAAAACCAAAGGCCTGATCATGGGTTCTTTCGGCACCCCGGGGTTCGGGGTTTCGGAATATGAAAGGACGATGAGAGCCCACCGCTTGAACTCTCGAACACCGATATGGCGCAGATGCGCGATGCGCGTCCTTGAGATGGACGACCAAGACTACTTTTTGATGCTTCGAGACCCGAGCAACTATATGATAAACACAAGCGCCCCTCTTCCAAGCCCGTTCCCTTACGACCAGGTGCCAAAACCACGGGCCCGATCCCAGGTGCCATCGACATTTCGGGGTTCGGGGTTTTGAACTATGAAATGACGGGGAACTTTTAACCCTCGAACCCTCGAGTGTCGATATGGTGCGGATGCATGCCGCGCGTCCTTCAGATGGACGGCCAGGATGTTATTGCCGCTATACAAAGGGCTATGCTCTATGGGCTCGCCTGCTATGACACAGGGTTGAAACCTTGGGCTTGGCGCCAAGGGCACTTTCGGTGTTTCAGGGTTCTGAAATGCATGAAACGCAGGGCGTCTGCCCCTCGAAACCCCGATCCGTGATATGCCGATAGGCCTGCTACCTATCCCAATGAGATCGGATGGTCCAGATTCATTTTGTCCCATGGCACTTTCCCTTGATAAACCTCGGGCAACTAGTCAGCCCCGAAAACCCGATGGTCGTCGATCCGCTTCTATGGGTGGATCTCGGCCGCCGATGGCAAAACACTTCGCCCGCTCGCTTGAATTGCTTCTCAAAAATGGGATTCTCTCGTGTTACACTTGGGTGCTTCCCGTGCAAACTGCAGACCTGGGTATGCCTAAGCCTGAGACAAGAAATATCGCTAACATTAGGCTCCATGGGGGATAGAGTCGTCCCTGTGATGCTCTAAGAACTCCTTCCGCAGCTTCAATGCCTTGCTATTGGGCTATGGAGTCACTTATTAAGCTGAAAACATGTAAAAAGAAAATACACAAGGTAAAAGGGACAATATTTACAAACATAGGAGTCGTCTAAGGCTCAAATAAAACATTTTTTCAGAAAATGCCCATTCACTGGGCTGTTGAAAACCTCTTCGCTCTCGAGATCCTGCAACCCATATGTGTTGTTGGAGAAAACCTCAGAGATTTTGAAGGGGTCGATCCAGAGGGCGTCAAACTTTCTCTGCTTGCCTTTATCCTTCCTGGGGGCGTCCCACTTAATTACCAAATCCATGATCTCGAACTCTTTCTTCTTGACCTTCCTGTCAAAAGCCTGTTGGATCTTCTGCTGATGATTATAAGCTGCGTCCTTCACCTGTTCCCTGATCTACTACACCTCCACTATCTGGTGAATCCTTCTGATCGTGTGATCTGGTTCTCCCTCATGGTCTTGAAAGAACTTCGCCACAGGTAAGGCAAACTAATTAGGGAAAACCGCCTCTGCTCCGTAGACCAACTGAAACAGTGAAGTGCCCAGAGATTTATTCGTTGTCACACGATCAACCCACAGAGAAAACTTCAACTTCGAATCCCAGGCCCTTTTGTTGTCCTCCAACAGTTTTTTGATGACTCTTACTAGGATTTTGTTGGAAGACTCTGCTAAACCATTACCCTGGGGATAGTAGGGGGTGGAGTGAATTAGTGAGATCTGGAACTGTTCAAAAAACTTAATTAGAGGCTCAAATTTGAAAGAAGTGACGTTATCGGTGATGATCCTGCTAGGATAGCCAAATCTAGCTATGATATCCTCCAGGAAGCTGATAATGGCTTTGTGTGATGCGCTTCTGGTGGGGAAAACTTCTATCCACTTAGTGAAATAATCTGTTGCTGTCAAGATCCATCTATGTTGGTTGCTTGAGGGAGGATGGATTTCTCCGATGAAGTCCAACCCCCACTGCTGAAAAGGTGTTAAAGCCATTATGGGTTTTAATGGCAGTGATTTGAGCTATTGTTTTCCTGGGAACTTCTGGCATTTGATGCAGGCTCTAATTTCCCTGCTGACGTCAGCGAATAAAGTGGGCCAGTAATACCCAGCCCTAAGGATTTTGTGGGCCATGGTCTTCCAGAAATGATGCCCCCCGCAAAGGACTCCATGGAAATCAAGCGTAACTTTTTGGGCTTCTAATGGGTTCAGACACCTCAGCAGCACCCCTAGAGGATCTTTCCAGTACAAGACTTGGTCAATGAGGCAATACCTGACTTCTTTGAGCTTTAGAGCTCTTGCCTTACTTTTACCCATTCCATCCGGTGAATTCAACTCCTGAAGAAAGTACAGAATGTCTCGATACTAGGCACATTCTACCAGCGATAATCCGTTCTAAGAGTGTTGTCTAGGCAACTTAGCTCGCTGATTTTCTGAACAAGTATTGACGGAATTAACCCCCAAGGCCTCACAATTGGATTCAGCTAGTATCTTGGCTATACCTTTCCCCTTGACCAACTTGGTGGGATTTATTTCCAAGTCAAATTCCAGAATTTTTTCTATCCATCTACCTCTTCTCCCATCTATGTCTGGTTGTACAAGAATGTCCTTCATGGATGTTGAAGGAACGTATGTTGTCATGTTCGAATGCAAGACGTAGATCCTGAAAGCTTTGAGGGATTTTACTAAGTCATAGGCCTGCTTCTCCATGATCTCATACCTGATCTCTTCATCCCTTAATACCTTGCTGAAGAAGGCGATGGGTTTCTCACGCCCCTCCTCATTTTTCTGCAACAAGACCGCTGCTACTGTATCAAAAGAAGCAAAGGAGAAAATTAGGAACTCTTTGGAATAGTCAGGACTGATCAGCACAGGTGCCTCAGTCAATGCCCTTTTTATCTGGTCAAAAGATTCCCTGGGTTCAGTGGTCCATTTCACTTCGTTTCCCTTCCTGAGCATGGCTGTGATGTGCTTCACTATCTCAGCAAAATTTGAGACAAATCTCCTTAGGAAGTTAATCTTTCCTAGAAAGGCCTGAACCTCCTTTTTAGACCTGGGAAGCGATAGGGTTTGAATTGCCTCCACTTTGCTGGGATCAATCCTCACCCCCTCTACTGATACTATATGGACCAACAATTTCCCTTCCTGC
>SNQJ01S0085889.1:0-12642 GCA_010110895.2 Picea sitchensis | reverse complement strand
ATTTCTTGGGGTTTAGGGACAGGCCGAACCTCCGACATTTCAAGAAAAATTTCCTCAAGTGGCGGCGGTGTTCCTTGTCTGAGCTGGAGAAGACCGTGATGTCATCAAGAAAGATCACCACAAACTGATCCTTCTCCCCGATGAAGGCTATATCCATGGCTCGCTGAAATGTTGCTCCTGCATTCATCAACCCAAATGGCATGTTGGCATACATGAATGTCCCCTAAGGAGTGGTGAAGGTTGTCTTTTCCCTATCCTCAGGCATAACCGATATCTGATTATAGCCAGAAAACCCATCGATCATAGATATCCTGGAAGCACCAGTCACCCTCTGCAGTATGTGTTCCATCTTGGGTAGGGGGTAATTGTCTTTCTTTGAGCTTCTGTTCAGGTTCCTGAAATTGACGCAAAGCCTGATTTCTCCACTTTTCTTCCTCAACGGAACCAAATTGGCCACCCATTCGGAATATCTCAAGGGGACGATGATTTGGGCTTCCAACAACTTTTTTACTTCTTTCTCCATAACGGGAAGCAACACAGGATTTATCTGTCTTAGCTTCTGCCTGAATGGCCTAGCCTCTTCCTTCAATGGGATCTTGTGCTCAATGACAGATGTGTCATACATCTTGAGGTCTTTGTATGTCCATGCAAACACATCGGTGAACTCTCTCAGCAACTGCGTATATTCGACCCTCTGTTCTCTGGTCAAACTGCTTGACAATTTGACGAACCTAGGCTCCTCCTGTGAATCAATGTTGCATTTGGTTGTATCAGCATCTTCATTTGAGACCTTGCCCTTTACTGGCACATCATTCCCATCGAACAATCTTTATAAAGGGACAAGTCCTCTCGGAATGTGATTGCTGGGTAGCTGAATGGTATGGTGATTAGCGATCTTATTTAAAAACACCTCAAGACGAGGGTCACCTTCCAGGTCGGGATCCTAGTCAATGTGCAACGCGGAAAATTCGTCCACAGATTGTAGAAACCTTTCGAGTTCCGGATCATCCTCGAATACCTTCCAATGCTTGACATTGTCCGGCACCGAGGGCCTATATCTTATATCAACATCATCTTTTACCATAGGCGGTAGGGGAAATTTGAGCAAACTAGCTGAGACAGCTAAAGAATCGGCCAAAGTATTTTCTCCCCTCGGAATGAAAGAATTGTTAAAAGCCAAGAAGAAAGTATCAATAAGGTCCCATACTTCATTCCGATAATTTATGAGCTGAGGATTATTGGCACGATAAGAATTCCTTACTTACTGAATAATCAACTTAGCGTCTCTGAATATTGCTATCTCTTTAATTCCCATTTCCTTCGCGGCCCTCATACCCAGAATAAGAGCTTCATATTCCGCCACATTGTTAGTAGCTTCAAATTCGATCTTGTATGACAGGGATATGGTCTCTTGCTAGGGCGATATGAAAACCACTCCAGTGCTAGCGCCTTCGCTAGGAGAAGATCCATTGAAAAACATCTTCCACACAGAGGGGGTTGGAGGGGAATTCGAATAGTAAAAAATGGGTTGCTTTCGAACTTGGAAAGGCCCTTCAAGAGCATCAGTGAGCTGCAATAGGCTAGACCCCAAATCGGTGTCAATTGCAAAGATGGGGTGATTGGTGGGGTTCGCTTCATCACTGACAATGTAAGCCAACTAAGCTTCTCTATACAGCCTCCTTTGTTCGCCTCCAAAAACCAGAATGGTGGCATACGTGAGATCCATCTAAAGTGTTCCCCCAAGATTTTTTATCCAAGATCGAGACAACAACATGCCGAACTTGGGGGGAACATCAGCTACCACAATATCCATTACCACGCTCTTCATGGGCAGCTGGAACAAGGAAACTACCAGGTCTTTGATGACTCCCAGGCACTGCACCCTCCTTGAGTCGAAAGAGTACAAATCATGGTAAGTTTTGGTCACCTCCAGTCCCAATTCTTCCATTACTATTTTGGGCATAAGGTTATGGGAAGCCCCCGAATCCATGAGGCAGTTATGAAGCACTTTATCATGTATGTTCAAGGATGTGTAGAAGGGAGGGGATGAGTCATCTCTATCTTCTACCATGGGCCCTAAGACAACTGCTGGCTTTTCAAATTGGAGATTTATTGAGTCAGTGGAAGGTTGAGGGGGGTCAGACTGTAACAGCTTGGAGAGGGATCTCTTGAAATCTTCATTTTTAACTAGTTCACACAGGGTTACAGGGATTCTAATTTTTTGAATCTCATGGCTCAAAATTGAAGGAAGGGGCAGGCTTAGGAACTTCCCTTACCTCCGTGACAGGTTCTTTGGCTGCTGGTGAAAAATTTTGAGCTTTCTTTTCCTTGGTAGTGGCTGCTGCAGCTTTAGTAGGCCTCTCCGTTATGGGGGACTGGTCCTGGTTGTCAAAATTTCCTTCTTTCCTCTTCGACCTGAGATTATATCTGTTAGGAGTGTTTCCATCTCTTTCCCCTCTACTCAACTCGTTGATTTGAGTGTTGATAAGGGATCTTCATATGTAGATTGAGTCGGATGAGGAAACGAGGACGTGTCCTCAATGCAGTGGATCTCGAGGTCGAGTTAATCCATCTCCTCCCCCTCCTCATGAGATACTAGGATTTTTTGGAGAGGGGTCTGAATCCTCTGATCGTCTCTATCCCTGCTCCTTTGTTCCCTAGGAAAATCCTGTGGCACATTGTTATTAGGCTTCCTGAAACCTCTACCATCTGCATTTTGGGGATTTCTGTAGGCGGGTTTCCCTTCTAATTCCCACCTTTCCATCCTGGAAGAAAGTGATTTTAGCGCTCTTGTTGTCTCATCTGTCTGGAGGGGCATAGGAGAGGAACTGGATGGGGAAGCTTCAGGCCTCTGCCTGGATATGTTTCTACTAGCAGTATTCCTCAGTCGGTCAGTGGCCAATATATTAGATTCTACCTCCACGGCTGCGTCCTGCATGTGGGCCAGCGTAGTAGCTCTCCTTTCCCTTAACAGGAGGCATAAATAGGGATCAAAGGCACTAGCATAAGTGATCTTTGCGGAGGCTTCAGAGGGTTTTATCTCAGCTGGGATTTTGTTGTACATTTTATTGAATCTCTTGGAGAAGTCGGAGACAGACTCCCCTTCTTGTCTCTTTAAAGACCCAAACTCCGTCATGTAATACAAGAAATATTTTTTATCTCCCCACTGTCTCAAAAAGGCACCATCCAATGCTTCTATCCCATTGATAGATCCAGGAGGCAGGGCTTTGAACCACTTTCTAGCTTCGCCTTGAAGGCTATGGACAAAAATCCTCATCCATACATCTGCGTGCATGATGACGTTATCATCAGTAAAACTGTAGAAGGCTTCCAGGTGTTCTTCCGCAGATATGTCCCCCTCGCCTATAAATTTAGGCAGTTGCTTGAGGTAACCGTCTGCTGGAAGGTCATTAAGCTATTGCGGTAGCACGAGGGGAGCATACCTGGCGGATATAATGGCCTCCATTCTAGTCATGGGGGGATTTGGTCCTGCCATAGGGATATTATGCAGAGGGGAAATCGGAGGAGAAGGAGTTCGGAAAGGGGATACTGGGGACGAGCTTCTGAGGGGAGTGGGAAACAATAGGGGATTCAGGCAGAAGGATAGTGAACTAAAGCTGACGGATGCTTCTCTTTGTGCAGAAGCGGTGACCGTGGCAAAAGGAGAGGCAGTAAAGCTGGGAGTGGGGAAATCTTCAGCGGTTGTAGGTCTACGCCAGTCTACATCTTTAGAGGAGATGGGAGTGACAAGGATTTCTCCCTCTAATCCCAGACCAGGGGGGGAAACCTCAACAGGAACACTCCCGAAATTCAAGAAACGGGAAACTTCATAAGACGGTCTGCCAGGAAACTGAGACAGAGAGAATGGAGTTTCTACAAAGGGAGACAGCAGATTACCTGGTTTGGCAGAAACAGTTTCTCCTTCAGGGGCCCTTTCTTTACCGAGAGCCACCTCCCGATCAGTTCCATGCGTAGCTAGAGGTAGCTGAGGATGGGACCGCATGTGTCTGCCTCTGAAAGCCACAATTGAGGCAGCGGGCTCACCACATTGGATTCGTCACAATGGAGTCGCTAGGTGAAAAACAACAATCTTCGAAGGCTCTGATACCCGATGCACCTTCGAAATTCAGAGGCTCAATGTCGTTCAATTCCGGGGAAAATTTTCAATTTTGTCCCCGGCAACGGCGCCATAAATGTTAGCGACGAAAGTCACTCCTGGACTGCTAGCAGGAGAAGAGCCCGACGCCCATTAGTTTTATGTCACGATTGTTTATAAATGGATGATCAAATGGAAGGAAACTCAAAACAATAGCGTTCCATCTCTGAAACCAGGCCATATATGCACAGGTAAGTTAGGTCTTGAGTAAATTTCAAACAGTGAGCTATAGTAAAAGGTGAATAGGCCGAAGGCTTATAAGAGAAAAGCGGAGGTCTGTTATCAACAGCCGGTTTCTAACAGACAGTAGAAGAAGGCATTTAAACATAATATCGGCTTATATTCAAACGCAGAGCCAGAGAATACAATAATGCAATAATAAATCCTTTATCATAACATAACTACAATAATTCGCACGAGTCAGTCGTTCACGAACTCTCTTAGCATGAGATGAAAATTAGACGGAGTAAGAAGAACTGTCTGTCATAAAACAAGAAATCTCATATACAGATGAATAAGCTGAAAGCTAGAATAGCTGTTAAAACATTACAGTAGGGAGCTCTGCTCAACCATCGATAGATACCAAAAATGGCCAAAATGCCTACATATGCTCCTGAATCCATTTCGCCCAGCAGAGGCGTCTCCTTAATCAAATCTGTCTTTCGTTCCCCTGTCATACGAAGCTTTAATTCAGTATGGCTCGCGCCAGGTGGTAGCTGAGCCCTTTGAATGTTGACTTGGCGTGTGCAGGTTCTTCTAGCGAATTGAAGACTCGGCATGGCTTCCCTAAAGAGAAATGGTACAGGGGACCCTCCCAGGCAAACTTTCGGTCGGGACCTCCATACTCTGCAATAAATGAGCGAGGTGAGGTTTCAACCACCCTCTCTCTTCTTCATTCATCTCCAAGAGGTACTGATATTTAGTCCACGCCGAATCGGCACCTGGAGAGCACAGTGCCTCCGTTCTGAGACTTCCTTCTTCGTGACCAAGGCACCAAAACCAAAGGCCCGATCATGGGTGCTTTCGGCACCCCAGGGTTCGGGGTTTCAGAATATGAAAGGACGATGAGAGCCCACCACTCAAACTCCCGAACGCCGATATGGCGCGGATGTGCGACGCGCGTCCTTGAGATGGACAACCAAGACTGCTTTTTGATGCTTCGAGACCCGAGCAACTATATGATAAACACAAGCGCCCCTCTTCCAAGCCCGTTCCCTTACGACCAGGCACAAAAACCATGGGCCCGATCCCGGGTGCCATCGGCATTTCGGGGTTCGGGGTTTCAAACTATGAAATGACGGGGAACTTTTACCCCTCGAACTCCCGAGTGCTGATATGGTGCAGATGCATGCCGCGCATCCTTCAGACAGACGACCAGGATGATATTTCCGCTATACAAGGGGATGCGCTCTATGGGCTCGCCTGCTATGACCCAGGGCTAAAACCGTGGGCTTGGTGCCATGGGTGCTTTCGGCGTTTCGGGGTTCTGAAATGCATGAAGCGCAGGGCGCCTGCTCCTCGAAACCTCGATCTGCGATATGCCGACAAGCCTGCTACCTGTCCCAATGAGATCGGATGGTCCAGATTTGTTTTGGCCCATGGTGCTTTCCCTTGATAAACCCCGGGCAACTGGTCAGCCCCGAAAACCCGATGGTCATCGATTCGCTTCTATGGGTGGATCTCGACCTCCGATGGCAAAAACATTTGCCTGCTTGCTTGACTTGCTGCTAAAAAATGAGATTCTCTCGTGTTACGCTTGGGTTCTTCCCGTGCAAACTGCAGACCTGGGTACGCCTAAGCCCGAGACAAGAAATATCGCTAACATGTGGTATGTCATGTAGTTCCTCATGGTTAGGGATATATGGCCATGTGAAGTTGGAGAACCCTCATGAGTTATCTAGAATCCCCTAAAAGTTCAAAGAATTTAAATTACTCTAGAATCTCCTAGAAGAAGTTGATTAGTCAAAATGATTGTAACTAGGAGTTAATCATGGGTTAAGTTGTTGCAAAAAGAAAATATTTAAAAATAAATTAGTTGCAACTAGAAGTGGTGAGATTACTATTTGTGGAAAGGTTGTTGTAAGAGGACAAAGTAGTTAGAAGTGGATTATCCCTGAAAGAAGGAAGTTGGGTAAAACAGTTCGAAGATAAATTCTATAGGAAGGCACTTGGAAAGTATAAATAAGAGATCGAGGGACTCATATTATTATCTATCAATCTACCAATTGAATATAATTGAATATCTATTTTGTGTAAGGTTATTTGCAAGTATACATTGACAAGCTTGAGGATGCGTAGATTGAATTTGTGAAGGAAAGTTGAGGGAAAAGTCTCAAAGTTGCAACAAACTTAAGCAACCTTAATCTCTGAGACATCTGCGAGTTTCAATGCAGTTGATACCCAAATGTACGTGAGCTTCAGAAGAGTAAAGCACAAATACCCGCAGGATGTAAAATGGGAAAGAGTAGATTTGTATAAGGGTTTGTGCAATATTGAGAAGCGATGTTTGGTCCAAGTTGTTGAGGTTGAGGTTGGTCTGTTGGTCTGAGATATGAGGCATCATATCAGTTACAGTGTGCGAAGATAAGTCCATATCCTTATGAGGTTGTGGAACATGCTTGAGGGATGACTTAGTATGGTTTGGCATATGATCTCTTATAAGTATGGTATTTTCTATAGATCTTTTGAAGAACATTGTTCATGCAGGTCTAAGTGTTATTGGTATGGTTGTTTTGATGGTTACTTCTTGTTATGGTATGGTGTATGCTTGAGGCATACTTGGCATTGTTGGATATGGTATATTTTGGATGGTTGGTTGAATGAGAAACATTCTTATGTATAGTATAGATATACATATGTTGATGATATGGTATATGTCATAGGTTGTAAATGGTCAATTCTCTAGTTCATGATTCATTGTTGATGTATCTCTTTATTCATGATAGATGCATGTATACACTTTATGTATGGTATGGTATAGGTTGTTTATGATCAATTGATTGATGAACATAGACATAGGGATTAGACAGTGACAAAGACTGAGACAGTGGAAAAAACAAAGAAACAAATATAGTGACATTGAATTTGGAAAGGTTTAAAGAAGTCTGCAAGTTGCAGTACACAGGGGCTCATAAATACATGGGTTGAAGTTAGGAAGGGTGCAGATACTCACGTGATTCATATACACAGGTCACAGATCTATGAAAAAAATTGAATATTGTTGATACAATTTGACATATCATTTTATGTATACAAGTTGGGTCTTGTACTTGAGGGTTGAATTCCTCACATTTTAGTTGGTGCTGAGATATGCAAGTTGAGTCTTGTATTGAAAGTTGGTACTCTCTTGGAGTTAGTTCTCTTTTCATTTGGTGCTGATAAACTCCAGGAATTATAGTCTCTTTTAACACATAATACAAAAATATTACACATATATTTGGTGTTCTTTGTGTTTATTATGGTGATGGTTTATATTTCTCTATTATTCATGAATGTTTTTGATACATGCAAGTAACTAAGTATAAATGAATAATATGTTTGAAGTGGTTGATAATTAAATTTTTGAAAGAAGTGTAAAAATATCCCTACACTGATTCACCCCTCCCCCCTCTCAATGTGGTCATTGTGTCCAACAATTGGTATGAGTAGGCCTTCACTAAAATCCTTACAAGCTTGAAGGAGATCTGTGGAAACACAAATGGATGAACATGCAGAAGGAGTTCCCTTATTTGATGAGACATATTAATCGGCATGGAGAATAAAGATGAAAGGTTATTTGAAGTCAAAAGGAGTAGGTGTTTGGCATACAACTGTTGTTGGATCAGTTCCCTCGAAGAATCAACTAAAATTTGTAGCTCAAAAGGAATCAAAGAAGAATAATGCAGTAGCATTCAAGACCATCTTCAATGGAATTTCAAGTTTTGTCAAAGAAATCATAGGAAAATTTACCTCCTCCAAGGACCTATGGTTGAATTTAGAGAAGGCATATCAAGACTCAATCATCAATGAAGGTAAAGACTCTCCAAAATATTCTGATTGCAATAATTCTAAATACAATAATGTTGAATTCTCTCCTGCAAATGAAGAAGAAGATCTAGAAGTAGTTATGTAGAATCAACTAACAATTATCCTATAGATGAAGAAGAAGAATTGTTGAATCTTAAGGATAAAGTTATAGATATTTTAGAAGAAGTAGAAGATAATCCATATGATTTTGAGGATATTGAAAGAATCACTAAGGAGTCTCTAGAAAAGTGTCAAAGGAATTTCATGGCGCTAAAACAAATTCTCAAGAAGCAAGAATAAAGTGAAACTACCGAAAATGTCATATCTAAGAAAAGGACCCAATGAGAAAAAAAAGACAAACAAATTAAGAGACTAAATATTCAAATGATTAGTCAAGCAGAAGAAAAGAAGAAGGTAGATGATAATCTTAGCAAAAGCCTTGAAGATATATGAGAAATCAATGTTGATATGATGATCCATATTGAAGAAGCCAAAAGGATAGAAGAACTATTGAAGAATCAAGTAAATGAAAATGAAGAATCATGTTATAAGTTGGAAGAAAAATTTGTTGATATCATAAGGAAATCAGAGAAGTAAAACACTCATATCAAGTTCATGAACAACTCAACAATATTGGATAGTCAAAGATCACCAAATGATAAATCAGGTCTTGCATACAACAACGAAAAAACACACTTTGAAGCTAACACTTATAAGAAAAATGATGTACACCCTTCATTTTCAAAAGGTAGAAGTAAAGCTGCAAGTCAAGAACCTACACAAAGCAAGGAAACTTTCATAAGATTAGAACAAGGAAGACACCAAGAAGCCATTTATTTAACACACACTGTATGAAGTAGATACAATATCTTTCTTTTATTAATTTAACTTGTATAAATACATATAAAATCAATCATTGAATATCTTTGACTTCATCTGACTATGAGAGATCCAACTCTCCGATACAAGACCCAACTTGTAGTTCTCAGATCCAACTGAGAAATGAGGAATCCAACCCTCATAACAAGACCCAACTTGTTGATCTCAGATCCAACTGAGATGTGAGGAATCCAATCCTCATAACAAGACTCAACTTGTAAACAAGCACCAACCTGATAGAATGAACTTCCATTCAATCCATCATATATACATATATTTAATCCACCAAGACACCCTTTCTTTTCACCATTCTTTCTTGTTTATATAGTCTTCCAACCAGGGATGATTTTAGGGGATAAATTTTGCTCATGGGCTATTTTTCCATGTTTTTTCCCAAAAAAAGATTTATTATTCTAAAAATGATTCGCCCAAATTGTATAAGATAAAATTGTTTTACCTTAAAAATCGCCAAAAGTTTATACAAACTATATTAAATACTTATAAATTTGAATATTTTTAAAAAATTATCGTGAAACATTTTATAGTTGGCATATGAAGGATTAGTAAGATTCACCAAGGTTTCGACATTTTAAAATAAATTTCCATCCTTAAAATCATCCCTTCTTCCAAATGGTGTGAATTTGAACCATTGTGTCATTTGACATTGAACCATTGTACCTTTTCATTTAAATGATAATATTAAACTTTAAATAATATCATTTTTCTTTTTTATTCTTTATTCATAATGCTCATGATTTAACTTTCTTTTAATCATGACTGTGTATCGGTTCATTTTGTCCTCATGAGTTGATCACATATATGGATCGACTCATTATATTGTTCTCATGCTTCTGTTGTGTCCTTAGTTCGCCAAAAGATCATATTCGAGCTTTTACCAATTCTTTTTATTGTTATGGTGTTAATTCTCTATCGAATTACTCTACCAACCTTAAGTTGTTTACAAAAATTAAATATGTATGAGGTGCTTCCTTCAACCCAATGTTCAAATAATTGTGAGCTCAAAACCACGTGCTTATCCATTTAATTGATGTTCCCAGTGCCTCATGGCTTATATCTTCGTAAATCATAATCGAGGGTTGGAACCTTGTCCTTCAAACTTCAGCCTTCGGAAGATTTCTCCTTTAGAAACATCCAATCTTTCGAAGTTTGTTTTTCCCGAAGTGGTTATTCTCACAATAGTTGATCTGATGGTTAGAATGATTCCTGGAACCAAATCAATGGTATAGATTCAATTCTTACGATATCCTTCTATTGTCTTAAGCCAATGTCTATGACTTAATCAAATGTTGAGATGGACGGTTCTCGTTTACCCCAAAATTTTGGTGTTTCAGGACTCCACCTTTTGTAGTCTTTTAATTCTTCCGGAGAAAATTCTGTTGGAGTGGTTATCATCACTTATCTACTCAATAACCTTCACATGTCTAGGAGCTAGGATTGTGGGCTTATCCACAAAGAAGCTCCTTCTCTTCGGGTATTCGACTATTCGTAACTTCGGGATTTTAGCTACTCGAACTATGAAGTAGTTCAATTCCTCCAGAGTGATTACCTATGGAATAAGTCATAAAGTGGTGGTGACCGCTTGTTGTCAGTTAACACCTCCTCTTACGCTATCCTTCCACTATGCTTGATCAACGGTTGAGAATTCTCTTGAAGTAGATCAACAATTAATGTTACTTCATGATTTAGGCTTACTCTATCCTTCCACTATACTTGATCAATGGTCAAGAATGCTCCCGAATTAGATCAATGATTAATGTTACTTCATGATTCTGTCTTTTGACGATTAGTTGATAGCATAGGCTTGGATATCCTTGAAGTTAGTAATCCCAGAGTGACGTTATTTGTGATTTCACTATTGATGTGGCACTGATTGAGTGGCTTCCACGTGCCACCTATATTCATGACTTCTGTATACCTAACGTGAGAACTAGACCTTGCCACTTGTCACCATCTCATTGCACCACGTGTCCTTGATGATGTGGTATTGGGGACTATGATGACATGGTCTTTCAATGTGTGTGCCATGTGTATTACTTCGTGACTTCGGAGCTCTGGACTTTCGGTGAACTTACATGTTCTAAACCCTTTTTCGTCGAAGTGATCAACGTCGAAATGGTTAGCATGGAAGTGCTTACGCTATCCTTCCACTTAGATTCATCCAATGACTGTGATCAGTTCTATATCAATGGTCCAGATTCATTTCGACCATCGAGACTTTGAGTTATTCTCTTTTTCCCACTTCCCAATTCTTCTGGAGTGAGATTCCCTCAAGAATAAACCTCGACTAACTTGACTTCATCTAACAATCCTTCTTTAACCCAAAAATATTAACACAATCCAACGGTTGTTGGGAATTTGGCTATTTGGGATCTCGAGCCTTTGGCATTTCTTATCCTATCCTTCCACTTTACTCGATCCAACACTTGGGATATTTCCCGAAGTGTTCCTTAGATCAAACAGTTGGCATTTATTCGTGAATTCGGGCTTCGAGAATTCTCGTTCAATTCGAACTCCTTTTCACTGAAGTGGTCATCGCCAGAGTTGACTGCTTCTACGCAACCCTGATCTGATGACTATCATTGATCTCAAAGTGCTCCTTAGATATGACAACTTACTTTTACTTCAAAACTTTGACTTTGGCTTAAATTCCTTCAGTTCGATATTATCTGAAGTGGTCAATGTCGGGTTGACCATGCGTATGTCATTTCCATGATCGACGGTCCATGACTCTTAGTAGTCGATCTGACGATATATATTTAATATAAATCTCATGATATAAATCATTCCCAAATATTCAATGGAAGAACATGATTATTCTCTTCTTTACGCAAGTTACCTCTATGATTTGATGGTCGGGTTTTGCATCCGAATTGTGGATGACCAACTCTTGTTTTCTTGATCCTTTATGAAGGTTTTCTTTACTCAAATAACTCTGTCTCATGTTTTATTTCAAATGCAACATCTCTCTTGAGCTTCGATTAACGTATCTTCCTTCTGATCTGTTCATCGTTATTTCTCTTAAGATTTTAATAATTGTTTGTGCGTTATTTTATGCACTAATCTTCAGTCGCTAACCCTCCTGATATCATAATTCCTTGTGCTTTGTTACTCCTTCTGTACATGTATTCTCTCCATGCTACCTCTCATGAGATTTATAATCATAGGATTATTGTTCATCCTATCGTGATCAACAATGATCACAAATTGCTTATGCCACAAGGTGATCTTCCTTTTCTCTGATTACTATACATGTTTGACTCATGTTTCCATCAATGACAACACACAATCAATAATGCCAACAATATCGCCCTTTGTCATTGAGGGCAACATATCTGTAAAAAAAAATGATTTCATACCTTTGCTCCCCATATCACTGATATTCTTTTCTATTTGATAGCAAATTTGTTTCTTGCTTGACTTTGTTTTACTGCTTCTCTCCCCCTTTGACATAAATGACAAAGAGTGAGGCTCTGACTATTTTTCTCCCTCTATGAATTTACTAACTACTTATCTCAGTCCATTGGGATATTTGTGTTTAAATAATTAGTCTTCTTGATACTAACTTGTAGTGATACCGATTT
>SNQJ01S0085888.1:39475-59331 GCA_010110895.2 Picea sitchensis | reverse complement strand
CCCTAAGCTAAGGAAGTTGAAATTCAATTTCCTTCCTTCATTTTTGGATCTAGTTACACAAAATATGAACAAACTTAAACTATCCACTAAAAATATAAATTTGTTTTGACCAAATTAATTACATAAGAGTATTTTCAAAAAATAATATTTGTCATCATGCTCTCGAACTCTAGGACTTATGTGACTCATTTGGTATAGTTGGAGATGAATTTGAGGTTGATTTGAATGTTGAATAGGCTCCCTAACATGTTTGCATAGTGATTTGTTGCAGCTCGTTGTGTAAATGTAAGCTACAACAGTTGTGTAGTGAGTTTACACAACGAGTATTTCTTTGAGTTTTCTTCACATAGTTGGTTGTTACAAGATAGTTGGGGCTTGCACTAACCATTCTATCATTCCAAATGATATGTTGTACTATAGAAACATGAACCTTCATCCCAAACATTACTCTTTACTCCAATCTAAGTCCCACACCCTTACAAGCTCATCTTTACTACAAAAATGAAACCTACAACACTTTCACAGCATGTTGATGCTGTGAAAGTTCCGTGTCTTGTTCTTCTTTGACATTTAATTATAAAACCAAGTAGAATTTTATTTTTTAGCTTCTATATGGTATTCATGCTATAATCCAAACAAAAAAATGGTAACCCTAACCATATTTGTTGCTATGTAAAAGAAAAATGAACTGAAGTCTATATAACAGTTACAAAATTAGAAGTAGGATTTGACCATTCTTCTTATCAAAAAGGCTAGACATCAGAGAAAAAAAAATTGAAAGTTCCATCTGAGTACCTTATATTTAAACTCCTTCTACCAATAATCCAAGGGTTTTATTAGCTTGCTCCTCCTTCATCTCACCACCCTTTTTATTTATTTATTGGACATATCCCACATTTATGCAAGAAAATAAATCAGAATTGTTGATATGCATTAAAAGTCACACTTGGAATCGACGTTGATGCAGGTGGATATCGGTGGCCACCCACCTATTCCACTGGCTTGAAAAATAGTTTACCACCTTGCCAGTGTTTTGGTAATTTTTCAGGTTCCAAACTTCTGGGGTCGTTTTGAGGCCCTAAACAACATTTTTTGGGGATTTGGGGCCAAGGGAACTGTCTAGGCATTACCCTCGGCTAGTCGAAAATTGTTCTTCTCAGTTAGACCTTTCCATGGGGCTATCGTGTGCCTAAAATGGAGATCATATGAAAAATTTACGACCCTGAGAAGTTGATGTACTAACTTACCCAAACGGGGCCCACATTACTTTTGGTGCTTCATCTCCTAGGGTTAGGTTTTTAGATGTCTGGGGTTTTTTAAATTCTTGTTTATTGTAAAAGGCCTTCAGAGTCTCATTGTAACCATATTCTTGCGAATGATCATAGTTGTCACATCTCTTCTCAAAGATAAGCCGCCACCATTCCACAAAACTTGTTTCCGCTACATTTTATAGTTTCAACTTATTTCCTTATTGAATAGAAAACTAGTTTTATTGTATCTCTATTAGTTTGTGTTAAGAATATTTTAATAATATGTATTCATTTCATTCTTCTCATAAAATCCGGATCAATGGTATTACAACAATATTCTCCTTGTCGTCTTAATGCATGTCCCTAATGAGGTCAGGGTTCAAAGAATTGGGTGTCGAGCTTGTTTCTCTTGAGGAAAAAAGATCCCGCACACCCAAGCAACCTCTCATGGAAGGAGAAAAGAAAGACGATGGGACATGAGATCCTTTCAAAATGTTTCTTGAGGAATCCCTCACGCAACCGAGGAATGAGATGATGTATAGTTTCGCGCAAATCCTTCGATGACTACCAACAGGCGACGCATCTTCCTCGAGTGGAGGCACCACCCCCTTCAAGGTACAAATCAACTTCGATATTCCTATATTTGAAGGTCATATAGACAAATATGTTGTAGACAAGTGGTTGAATCTACTAGAAGGGTATTTTTTTGTCCATAACTTTTCGAATAGAGAAAAGATTACTTTTGCACTCCTCAAAGTCGTTCCCCGTGTCAAATATTGGTGGGAATATTTTTGTGAGAAAAAGGAAACAAAGGAACCCTCATTATTTACAGTCACAACCACCTGGAAATCCTTCAGGGATGCTATTAAGGAACAATACTACAATGTCAGAATTTATGACGACTTGTATACCAAATGGACCACACTACGCCAAGAAAGAGACCACGCATTGCCATAGTTCACAAATATCTCCCATACCTTATGCACCAAGCTGGGTATCAAAGATTCAGAGTGACATATGGTGCTCGAGTATCGCGGTGCTATGCATAGACACATCTAGACTGAAAAGGAATTTATGGACATCTTGTCCTTGGGTGTATCCTACCGATATGCCGTCAAAATCGAGTAGAAGCTTAAACAAAATATGCGACAATTTAGGCCTGGGAACCCCTCACAGCAAAAGCTAGGAAAGGGCAGCCCCAAACCACAAAACAAAGGACAGAGAAAAGATGGAAAGTATTAGGACAACTAGTCCAAGCCACAAGCAAATAAGGACACCAGGAAGACAAATAAATATACTGAGAAGTGGTGCGACTTCCATAAGAGCCATTGGCATAAAACTGTTGACTTCCACTCAAAGCAGTCATTGGTGGATGAAGTGAAATCCTCTTAATCAAATGTGGGTTCTGACTCTGAGTCAGAACCATAAAGGGGAAGACGGATCATTGACGTGAAACTAAGTGCTACCGTTTCTACCACCAAGCTCCATCCTGGTGAACCAAACGAGCCAAAAGAAGGAGAGTGCCTCTTCCATTCAAAGATGTGGGTAAAAGGCACCTCATTGCACTTCATCCTTGATCGTCGTAGCTAGAATAACCTCATCTCAACAGAGGTCGTCAAGCAGTTGGCCCTGCCGACAATGCCACTCCAACAACCCTACACCATTGGATGGCTCTGCCAAAGAAGCGATCTCCGCACCAACCAACAATGTCGACTGTCGTACGACATCAATCCCTTCAAAGACGAGGTATTGTGTGATGTTTCTCCTCTCAAAGTTTGGAATGTTCTTTTGGGCCAACCTTATTTATGGAAGCGTCATGTTGGATATGCGTCTTGACCTCATAGTGTTATTATTACTTTGAACAAGAAATTGTACAGGATACCCGAGGTAGTCCCTCCTAGTGCTATTTCCTTGATATATTCCAAGAAATGAAGGAAGGTCATCTCTCAGACTGGGAAATTTTTCTTCTTCGTGATTCGCTCTCAGAGTGAGAGAAAGATCGCAGCCACATCTAGGGCATCCATGACAAATCTCTCCACACAATAGAAGCAAGTGGATAAGGTCATGGAAGAATACTCAGATATATTCTCCTCTCCTACCGAGGTACCTCTTCACTGCCAGGTCAAGCATCCCATCGACCTGACCCCAAGCGCACCGCTACCCAATGGGCCAGTCTACCACTGCTCTCTGTTAAAAAATGAGACGATCAAGAGGCAGATCTAATAAATTCTCTAGAAGGGGCATATATGTCCCATATCATCACCTTGTGGGAGCCCAATCGTGTTGGTGCAGAATAAAGACAGGACCTGGCAACTCTGCACTGATTACCGGGCCCTGAATAAAATCACAGTTCGAAACTGGTACTCGATTCCCTGAATCAACAACCTCCTTGATAAACTCACGGGGGCCAAATAATTCAGTAAGATTGATATGAAGTCTGTCTACAACCAAGTCCCAATAGAAGAGACAAATTTATGGAAGACTACCTTCAAGTCAAAAGAAGGTATTTTTGAATGGATTCTCATGCCCTTTTGTTTGACAAATGCTCCAACAACTTTTATGAGGATGATGCACGATATCCTGTGACCTGTCACCAATAATTTTGTAGTGGTGTATCTAGATGACATCCTCATCTATAGCAAGACTTGGGCAGAACACTTGCAACATATTCAGCAGGTTTTGCACACCCTGTGCCAGCACAAACTATATGCAAACTTGGAAAAATGCTCCTTTGACATGGACATGGTCCATTACTTAGGCTACATCATTGATAAACATGGTGTGCATGTGGATCCATCCAAGATCCAGGTCATCTGAGGCTGGCCAGCCCCAACCACACTCAGTGAACTTCAGAGCTTCTTGGCCTCACCAATTTCTATTGTAGGTTCGTGCTGGGATTCTATCATATCGTATGGGTCCTCGGCCAAGTAACCAGGGGTGGCAGTAAGGAAAAAATTTTGTGGGGATTTTCCCAACAACAAGCCTTCGATGAATTGAAGAAGAATTTGTGGTCATCGCTGGTACTTTCATTACTGGACCTTCAACATCCCTTTGAGATCGAGACAGATGCTTCAGACTATGTTGTGGGTGTCGTTCTCACTCAACACGACCACCCCGTGGCATATCATAGTGAGACACTATTAGATGTTGTTTGTAAGTACCCTACTTACGAAAATGAAATGTAATCTATTGTGGAAGCATGCCGCTAGTGGAGACATTAAATTCTTGGGAAGGATACAATCATCCACACTGATCATAATCCACTATATTTTATGTAGACCCAAGGAAAATTATAAAATGATCACCATCAGAAGTGGTCAACATACTTACAGGAGCTCCACCTCAACATCAAGTGTAAAACAAGAAGTACCAACCAAGTTTCCAACTGCCTCAGCTGACCTCTAGTCGTGACACTCACCGCAGTGCTAGACTCTTGCGGTCACAAGACCTATAGATGGCCCCACCTCTATGAGACAGACCCTGACTTCTCCACCACCTACCAAATCTTTGGCGCCAACTCAATGGTCGCTAATTTCCATATTTAGGATGGGTTGTTGTGTCGTATGGGCCATCTCTGTGTTCCATAAAGAGAGCATGCGAAAATTATTTGGGTATCTCACTAAAGTTGGGTGGAAAGACACTTTGGCATCGAACAGATAGTGGCAGTGCTGCAAAAACATTTCTACTGGCCAAAACTTCGACAGGATGTCAGCAAGTATATCAGGGCCTTCACCGCCTGAGCTATTTCAAAACCGACCACTAAGAAACATGGCCTATACACCCCTCTGCCTACTCCTAATAGGTTGTGGAAATCCATCTCAATGGACTACATGTCGGGCCTCCCATCCACCAAGAGGGGAAATGATTGTGTTTTTTTGGTTTTTGATCTCTTTTCCAAGATGGAAATTCTAGCCTCCTGCAAGAAGAACATCACCGTAGAAGTCACTGCCAAGATCTTCTTTGAATGAGTATGTGTACATTTTGGGATCCCACAAACCATTATCTCAAACCATGACAGTCGGTTCCTCAACTCATTTTGGTCGAGCCTTTGGTCATTGCTAGATACCAAGCTCACCAAATCTACTGCCTTCCACCCCCAGACAGATGGACAAATTGAGTTCATCAATCGGATGGTCATACATATCCTGCGCATGTACAATTAAAAACACCCCCGTACATGGGATGCGATTCTTCCCTATGTCCATAGCTACAACTGATCCCTGCATATATCAAGTGGCCACAACCCCTTTCAAGTGGGATTGGGATCCCAACCATTGGGTCCCATGGATGTTTCACTACCCTGGCGACCACCTCAATCGACTCATCCCCTGCTCCACCAGAAGCTGAAAAAGCCACCCAGTTCATTGAGTGGATCGAGCACATCTGCCAATAGCTTCAGGATATTCTACATAAGTCTAATGCCAAGTACAAGAAACACCATGATCAACATCAGGTGCCACATAAATTTCAGGTGGGTGACAAAGTTTGGTTTCATTTGTAGAAAGAATGCCTTACAAGGCCCCATTAGAATCTTCGCCCACTCCGTTATGGTTCATACACCATCACCAAGGCTATGGGTGACAATTATTTTGAGCTCAAAATTCCCCCTTTCCTTGCTCTACATCCACTCTTCAACGTGGCTGTCCTTCGACCATATTTCCCACCATTGTTGGACACCTCAAAGATAGCAGAGAAGTTGACACCAATAGAGCTCAACCCTAACTGCATGCAACAAGAATGCAGTGATAATATTTTGGACACACATATCAAGGGAACTCAACAACAAAGGATCCAGCTTTATCGAGTCATCAAAGCAGGGCAACTCCTACACCAAGGCAAGTGGCTCACCTGGGGCCAAATTCAGCATAAATTTCCTCATCTGATGGGGAAACTCAACGCAATGGAGACCATTGTTTACTAAGGAGGGAGGATTGATCTAGGTGGATATCAGTGGCCAGCCACCTATTTCACTGGCTCAAAAAACAGTTTTCCACTTTGGCAGTTTTTCGACAGTTTTTCGGGTTCCAAACTTCCGGGGTCGTTTTGAAGCCCTAAACGACTTGTTTTGGGGATTTGGGGCCAAGGGGACTACTAGATACATTTTCCTAGGCCAATCAAAAAAATTTCTTCTTGTTTATACCTTTCCAACGGGCTATTGTGCGCCTAAAATGGAGATCGTATGCAAAAGTTACGACCCCGAGAAGTTGATGTACTAACTTACCCAAATGAGGCCCACATGACTTTTAGCGCTTCATCTCCTAGGGTTATCTTTTTGGATGTCTAGGGTTTTTGACATTCGTGTTTATTGTAAAAGGCCTTCAGAGCCTCATTTTAACCATATTCTTGCTAATGAGCGCAACCGTCACATCTCTTCTCAGAGATAAGTCGCCACCATTCCAACAAACTTGTTTCCACTGCATTTTACAGTTTCAACTTATTTCCTTATTGAAGAGAAAACCCGTTTTATTGTATCTCTATTATTTTTTGTTAAGAATCTTTTAATAATCTGTATTCATTTCGTTATGCTCATAAAATCCGGATCAGATGAGATGAGAAAATGAAAAACGCCCCTAGTGGGCTTATCCTCCTCGTGGCTTGTGTAGATTTACTCGAGCGCTCGCTTGAAAGTTGTGTTGTGCTATGTGTTGTCATGTGACTTGGATATTTGTTATGAAACAAGAGAATTGGGCATCGATCCCACTAATTTTTGCAAAATTCATAAAAACCCTGTTATAAATCCAAGGACCACATAACCCTTAAAAACACAATTTTTACTTGTCAAACTTGAAAAATTTTGGCCAAAAGAACTTGAATATTTTAACCTCAATACACTTAATTCCAAAATTCATAAAAACCCTATTATACATATGAGAACCACATAACCCTTAAAAACGAAATTTTAACTTGTCAAACTTGAAAAATTTTGGACAAAAGAACTTGAAGATTTTGACCTCAATACACTTAATCCCAAGAGCACAATCACCTTGTAAAAGTCAATCTTGGCCAAAAGTTACATGTTCTAACAAAAGGTAAGATATTGATGGTTAACAATTTGGGGTTTGGAGTTACTATTAAATGTTAAGACTAAATTTTGGGGTGAAGTGATTAATGTTAATATTAAGATATCATGTTATATAAGAATGTTAGTTATGTATTTACATTAAAATGAGAAAAATGACTTTAATCATATAAATTCTTCCACTACTAATGAACCATAATGTCAATGCGAGGGTGGACTTATTTTGCAGATGCACACTTTCATGCATCTCAATGGTTTGGGGTGAAGGTGTGCATTTAATGAACCAAAAAATTATCATTTCAATCTTTAGAGAAGGATTTAATATAAATTAGGATAAAGGTACACACATGTGAAAAAAAGATGTAATGTTTAAGACTAAAAATAAATTTGAAATGTTAATGCTATGACATAATGTTATATAAGAATGTTAGTTATGTATTTACATCAATGAAAAAAATAAAAAAATAAGGTATCCTCGACCAATTAACCCTTATGTTACAAAGAGATTGACCCTGTTATGCATGAATGCACATTTTCACTCCCCCGATAGGCTGGGAGAGTGGGAAATTGGGTGGTGAAGGTATATGCATGTTTCCACTCAACCTATTAAGCACAAATGCAAATATCCATCCCCTCTCCAAGAGAGAAGGGTAGATTTAAAATTTATAGTAAACCATTGGGAAGGCCACACACATGCACACCTTCATTGCCACCTCAACCCAAAAAACATGATAAATTTAGGCTATTTAATTTCAATTAGGATATTCATATAAATGCACATATATACCCTCCAGAAAAAGGTGAGTCTAGGGTAAATGATTGAACACACCCATGAACATTTTCGCAAATGCATAGTTCACTAGTCACTCCATGCTTAAGAGAAGATTCACTTTACAATTTGAGACAAATAAATGTATTTATATATAATAATATGGGTGCACAATACATATATTTACCTTTATTGAGTGCCAATGATCACTAATAAAATGAACTTTTATATATTACCTATTCTATTAATTAAAAAACACTTTATATGCATTTTTATTAACCATACAAATTATAATATATTAATTTTTTTATATTATCCTTACCCCTCTCTCTCTCTCTCTCTCTCTATATATATATATATATTCCCATAAACAAACAAATAGTGCCTCTTATTTCCAAAAAATAAAAACTATATTTCTTAGATGTTAAGCATATTCAGATAGTAATAAAAAACACCATTTATAAAACATCAAAAGAACTAACCTATTACATAGTAGCTTTAGCTTATAACATTTAGGACAAAATGATTTTTCATTAGATAATCTTCTGTGAACAAATTGATCCGCTTATTTCAATAAGATAGACAAATTCTAGGTTGATGAAGAAAATAAACTAAGCATGACCTTGCTCCTACTTCCAACATTATGTGAAGCTTGGGGTTCAATGCAAGTGGACTTAGCATACCTAAATGCTCTATTTTCAACCACACATGAAGTTGAGTTTGATGCAACATATATAAAACCTAGCCTTTGCTTGCAACTAGTTGCAAGGCTTGGGTTATATTAGTCTAGACTCAACACAGTGACCCACTCATTTCAGCTACAGATAGATAGGAGGATTCCACGTTGATGGAGAAAAAAGACTAAATAAAGATGGACTCTTACTTCCAACCAACCAAATGTGAAGCTTTTATTTAATGTAAGTGGACTCAACATACCGAAATCCCAAATCCTCTATTAACGACCGACCAACCATGAGGATGGGGTTTATCCCTTTTGACAAACTTGATTTTATCAAGGCATTTCTCACCAACAATTTTAAAAGAACTTCTCAAATAAGGAAGGAATTCTTCTACTAGAATGGAAGTCTTACCCATGAAAAAGCTCAGTTGAAAAAAAGACAAGGCTAACATTCACATAAGAAGAATCTCGGACCAAAAGAGGTTTTGATTTTATATGAAGACTTATATGACGTAAAGTGCCGGAACAAGTTTGATTTAGTGGAGGATAATCTACTACAACAAAGAATAGTTTATTGGAGACAACTACTCGAATAAACCCTAGGTGCACCCTTTATATATATATATATATANATTTTATATGAAGACTTATATGACGTAAAGTGCCGGAACAAGTTTGATTTAGTGGAGGATAATCTACTACAACAAAGAATAGTTTATTGGAGACAACTACTCGAATAAACCCTAGGTGCACCCTTTATATATATATATATATAATTTTCTTTATCTAAAATAATTTCAAAATACACATATCAATACATTTCAAAAAATTCTATTCCGATTCAAAAGGTTCTATTCCCATTTAAATTTCAAGCGAATAAACCAATTATTTATAATAATTTATATGGCTATTCATTTATAATAACTAATTATTTAATCTTTTAACATGATATGGAAAATTTTAAAAATTAAATAATTCAAGTAAATCATCTAATTAATAATAAAAAAATTAAAAATAAGTAAATCAACCAATTATTTAATAATCACCATCTAATTTATAATAAGAAAATTTGAAAAAATTATAAAAGTAAATCAACCAATTATTTTAATAACCATCATTTAATTTCTACTAAAAAAATTATAATAATTTATACAACTATATATTGTATATATCAAAAATAATATATATATATTTTATTCAACATATTAGTTCTCTTAGTATAATTGACCATTTTTATTTAATTTTTTATATTTTTTTCTCTTCCTTAGTTTTAATTTTTATTGAATCAACAAATTATTTATATAATTACAGTTGATATATATTCAATATGATATATATTTTATTTGACAACACAAGTATTTCAAAAGAGGACGAACACCTTCAGTAACCACTCACATAACTAGATCAAAGATCAATATACCGATGTTTTCACGTGGTAAAACCCATATGGGGAAACATCCACGACCCCAATCAACGCGGCCACTTGGAGCAGTTTATTAATACAAAAGAAAAAGATTACAGAGAGATTTTACAAGAGAGTTTCTCATAATCAATTATCGACAAATGACCCTCCATTCTCTTTAAATAGAGATCATGGACCAATCAGGTGTTAAGCCACAGATCAATGGTCGTTAATATCGAGGAGAGTATGAACCGTCAGATCACTCTATGTCGGGAACATATAGTAACCGTCAGATTTCCTAACTACAAATGCATACTAAAGAAACACACTAAGAAACACACTTTTACCTAATGACACATTAGACCAAGTAGATATTAACTAATTCCTAAGTGTCTAAATATACTAACATCCCCCCTTAAGAACAACCTAGGATAGGATTGAAGGATTTACAATGGTGACACAATAGGAGAAGGAAGGATGAATTAGAGCCTATCCCCCCTTAATGACAACTTCTCGAACTCCTAACGTAGATCGAAGTTTGGAAACATTTGCTTCTGTAAGAGACTTTGTGAAAATGTCTGCAACTTGATCTTATGTAGGGAAAAAGAGAACTTGAAAAACTTGATCATGAATGAGATTTCATATGAAGTGCATGTATAGCTCGATGTGTTTGCTACGCTGATGTTGAACTGGGTCTTTGGTGAGCTTGATGTCACTCTGATTGTCACACCAAAGGCTAGTCGGATGTTGTTGCTGGAATCCAAACTCTGAAAGGATCTGTCAAAGCCACATTGAGGCTTCCTGAATGACATTTACCATTGCTCGGTATTCTACTTCTACTGAAGAAAGTGAAATAGCTTGTTGTTTCTTATAGGCCCAAGTGATAGGTCCTGAACCAAGGATGAAAGCATAACCTGCAGTAGGCTTGTGATCATCAGGGTTTCCGATCCAATCTGAATCAGTGAAACCAACCAATAAAGGAGCCCCCCCCTGAGATGTAATGTATCCCGAACTGAACTATACCACAGACATATCGAAGTATCCTTTTAGTTATTTTCCAATGGCTTTCATGGGGTGTTTTCATATACCAGGCAACAAGACCAACAACAAATTAAAGATCAGGATGGGTATGAGTCAAGTATAAGAGGCTACCAACTAACTGATGATAGAGGGTGTCATCAAGTTCAAGAGAAGTACAGGTGGAAGTAAGCTTGACTCCGGACTGGAAGGGAGAAGGGGTTGGTTGACAATTGTCCATGTGAAAGTGACGAAGAAGATCACAAGCATAATTATACTGGGAAAGAAAAATTCCTTCACTCATTTGCAAAACTTGGAGTCCAAGGAAATAGTGAAAAACGCCTAAGTAAGGATAAGGTCATCAACATAAAGGACAAGGATTATGAGGTGGATTCCTACTTTCTTGGTATAGACATTAGGATCAAAATGTCATCTAGAGAATCCAGTTGCAATAAGAAAGTTGTCCATTTTGGAATACCAAGATCAGGGAGCTTGCTTGAGACCATAAATAGATTTCTTAAGGCGACAAACAAGGCTAGAGTCATTCTAGACATATCCATGAGGTTGTTCCATGTAGATTTATTCTTGCAAATCTCTGTGTAAGAAGGTAGATTTAACATCCATCTGATGGAACTCCCATTTATGTGAGGCAGAAAGGGCAAGAACAAGTCGGATGGAATTCATTTTGGCTACAGGGGAAAATGTTTCATTATAGTCAATTCCTTCAACTTGGGAAAATCCTTTGGCAACTAACTGAGCCTGGTGTCTTTCAACATTTCCTTCTGATGCATACTTAGTTCTATAGACCCATTTACATTTGACAAGTTTTCTTCCTTTTGGAAGAGGTACAATATCCCAAGTATCGTTTGCCATTAAATAATGATACTCTTCATTCATTGATGTATCCCAATATGGATGACATGAATCTTCTGCAAATGTCTCTGGATCATGATTTTTTGAAACCTGAGCCAAAAGAGAAGAGGCTCGCTGGAACTGTGAACATGTCTGGCGTTGATTTGAAGGATTACCGACAAGATCACCAGTTGCTTCTCCTGTTGAATGGACCCATCTAGGAAGAAATGGAGCTGGTGTTGGTGCAGGTTCAAAGGAATCATCTGGAGGAAGGTGAGCAGGTAGAGGTGGATTTTCATCCTCACTGTCATCATCTGAAGAAGAAACCATAATAGAAGAAGGCACAAACGTCGAAGATGGCTCGCAAGCCGAATAAGGCACAATCGTTGAATTAGGCTCGCAAGACAAAGAAGGCACAAACGTCAAATTAGGCTCGCAGGCCAAGAGATTTTCATCAAATTTAACATCTCTTCTAATAATAATTTCATTACAATGTGTTTGAAGAAGTCTATAACCTTTGACATCTTCATAATAACCAAAAAATACGCACTTCTCACTTTGAAGTTGCAATTCTTTCCTTTTCTCATCAAGAATGTGAGCCCATGGTATACTGCCAAATACACGAAAGTGACTTACATCTGATTTAATTTTAGTCCAAGCTTCTTCGAGTGTTATATTTTTAAGAGCCTTTGTGGGAGTGCAATTTACTATGTAATTTGCATAGTTGATGGCTTCCGCCCAATACCTTAGACTTAATCCCTTAGATTGGATCAAACAATTTGTCATTTCTTTTAATGTACGGTTCTTTCTCTTAGTAACACAATTTTTTTGTGGTGTATATGGAAAAATGTGTTGCATTTACATTCCTTTTGTAATGCAGTAAATTTTAAAATTATTGTTCACATATTCGCCTTCATTATTTGTTCTTAACCTTTGAATTTGATGTCCATATTGCTTTTCTACAAGGGCCTTGTAGGCCAAAAACTTGTAAAAAAATATTCTCTTAAGTTTTAAGAAGTAAACCCAAGTACGTCTGGAAAAGTCATCAATGAAAGTTGAGAAATGCTTGCACCCAGAAAAAGAAGGAGAAGAAAGTGGACCACACAAATAAATGTGAACAAGCTGCAAAGGACCTGAGGCATTCCAAGAGGCATGTTTGTCAAAATTGTCCCGATGATGTTTTTCGAGAACACAACCGGTACAAACACCATCTTTGCATGAAACAAGAGGATGACTAGTCACCATCTGTTGATTACATAGTTGTTGCAATGAGCAATAGTTTAGATGACCAAACCTCTCATGCCAAAGTTTTCTCAAGTCATTTCTATGAGAAACAAAAACTGATGAAAAAGATGATGGCCCAAAGTTTTCAAACTTATACAACCTAGTAATATCATCAGTAATTCTAGTTGCAAGAACAAGCTTGTGATCTTTTAGATCCTTGATTACAACTTGGTGAGGTGAAAACTCTACGGTTTTACCTTCACCTGAATGAGTGATTTGATATACTGATAGAAGGTTACATGAAAGACTTGGAACACATAATACATCTTTGAAATGACCATTTTCTACTTGAATTGTTCCATATCCTTCAACACTAAGAGATCTATCATCACCAACAAATATTTTCTTGGTGTTACATTCATTTATAGCAGAAAATATGTCTCTATCCTTAGCCATATGATAAGATTCTCCAAAATCAATAAGCCACTCATCAGAAGAAGAAGTAGAATTTGTATTGAAGGAGAAACCAAAAGTAGAAAGTGCATGTCCATGAGAAGAAGAAGAATAAGTAAAGTCAATACTGATGTTGTGCTTCTTCATTGATGCTTCTAATGATGTCATCTTCTTGAAACATTTGGACTCATCATGACCATATTTATCACAAAAGTTGCAATGCCTGTCAGTCTTCTTATTTTTATATGTTGCTCCTTTGTCTCCATTAGGAGTGGAAGCTGTCTAAGTGGGTTTGGGACCCTTATATTGTTTTTCGTTGTGGCAAGGATGTTGTTTCTTGGGATTCTTGGGTTTATCTTTCTGATGGACAACTAAGGCTTTGTTGGAGGTACCTGCATTGCTGATCACTCAAAGTTGTACTAGCTTATCTTTCTCTCTAATCAAAGCATCACAAAAGTTCTCAAGACTGAGTTTTTGATAAGCTTCCCCTAGAGCCTCTTGCATGGCATAAAAGGTAGTAGATACAAACACAAAATATGCACTACCTATCTTAGAAAGAATAATATAGATGCAATGATTTTCTTCTATCTTTATCTTACATTCTTCACATAAAGTTCTGAGTATTTTAAACTTAGATAGATAGTCTTCAATGCAAAAAAAATCACTTGGACTTAAAGTTAGTACTTGATTTTCTAATTGTTGTTCTCGAATAATATTGTGTTTACCAAACACAGATTCAATCTTTTCCCAAGCTTCTTTGTGTTTATCAATTGATTGAAGGTGGAACCTTAAATCAGGAGAGATGAAAATTCTGATTAATCCACGTGCTTTGTCATTCCTATTATCCCATTTTACTTTGTTATCAACATCAGWTGGTGTTGTTTCCTTTCCCAAGGTAATCCRSTACAAGCYTTTACTTCTTAATAAATCCTCCATGTGAGATTTCCATTGGAAGTAGTTGGTGCTGGTAAGTAAGAGATTAATTGTAGAATCTGTATTAAATATGCAGATAATATGGATTTAAAAACTGAAACTGATGATTTGAATCGAAAGAGATCAAAAAGTTATGCAGTTTAAAAAAAAACGGCACTAAAAATGGACTTCGTATGTGAGAGTTATGCCCTTTTATAAAAAGGCATAAACGGTAACCAAATGACCACGTGATAGTGTAAGTTGCTTTATGAAGTGACCCACTTTTATAAAGAGAAGTGAGGATCACTTTTAGAATGAAGTTAATTTATAACAAAAAAGATGCATGCAAAATAAATAACTCTAAAATAAAATATTAAAGCTACTTATAGTGATTCACTTTTATACTATACTTGAAGTGAAATACACTTTACAATTTTAGCATGAAATTTTTCGAAAAAAATAACAAAAGCGAGACTTACACAAGACCTCTCACTTAATAARGAAACTTTTAATCAAATGGTCTATCAAAACATATTGTAATGTTCAAGAGGAGGATTGTTGTTGTTGTTGTTGTTGTTGAAGAYGGGCTTGAAGAGCATGCTAAAAAAAAGCTCATTTCACACAACAAAACAAATTCTGCTTCTCAATGACAACAAGGGTTAGATCTCGGTTAGCTTACCCAGAAGTTGCACCTTTTACTATCTATTTTTGATTTTCTGAGATCACACAGAGTGCGAGGAAAAGAGAACACACATATCTAAGAGAGTAGAAACTTGAAAATAAATAATACAAAACCAAAATAAAGCTAAAATAAAAATGTGTATTCAAGCTTTATACCTCTGGATCTGACTGTAATGGTCCTATCTTGGGCAATTTTGAGTGAAACAAAAAGTGTTCCTGAATTAAACGACTTCTCTGGACACAATGGAACAATCCTCTCAGCCCACAAATGTACATTAATAACAGAAAATGGATATGAGGCAACATTACTTCACGATCTCGATCTACAATAGGAGAGGGTCTTCAAATAGGCTCTGATACCATGTTCGACAACACATGTATTCCAACAAAGGACGAACACCTTCAGTAACCACTCACATAGCCATATCAAAGATCAACACACCGATATTTTCACGTGGTAAAACCACTATGAGGAAACATTTACGGCCCCAGCGAATACGACCACTTGGAGCAGTTTATTAATGAAAAATAAAAAAATTACAGAGAGATTTTACAAAAGATTTTCTCACAATCGATCATTGACAATTGACCCTCCATGCTCTTTAAATATAGATAATGGACCAATCGAGTGTTAAGCCACGGATCAATGGCCATTAATATCGAGGAGACTATGAATCGTCAGATCACTCTATGTCGGGAACATATCCTAGCCATCAAATTTCCTAACTACAAATGCATACTAATGCATACTAAAGAAACACACTTTTACCTAACGACACATTAGGCCAAGTAGATCTTAACTAACTCCTAAGTGTCTAAATATCCTAACATATTTTTTATTCAATTTATTAATTCATTTAGCTGGAATTTACTTATTCTTTTTTTTTCAAGTGAGCAAATTCTATTACCTGCTAAAAAATAATGTACACACAATTTGAGAACCATTATTCAAGCCTAGTGTCTCTTTGAGGGGTCAAAAAAATATGGGGAACGTGGACTGGTAGTGCTCATTAATCAGAAGAGGGCGAAGTATAACTAACAGAGTAGGGAGCTGGTGAGTGTGCCACCAGGTAGCACAACCTCTGCATAACATGAACACGATCATCATTAGGATGACACTCCATCCATGTGTGCCTATTTTTTATTTTTTTATTGAATCAACTAATTATTTATATTCAATGTATTAATTCTCTCTGTTGGAATTTACTTATTTTTATAATTTCTCTACTTGAAATTTGTTTAATTTTTATTGAATCAATTAATTATTTATATAATTATATGATATATACTAAAAATAATATAATTTTTTTTAATTCAAATCATTATCTTTTTAAAAATGAAATTGACTTATTTTTATAATCTTTTAACTTAAAATGTACCTCACTTTCATTGGATCAACTAAGTATTTATAATAATTTACATAATTATAGTATGATGTATAATATATTATTTGTTTATTTATTGATTGAAATTGATGTATTTTTATAACTTTTTAATTTAGAATGTGCATATGAAAGTATTTTTTTCCAAATATGATGTATACAAAAGATAATACTTATTTTTTATTCGACCTATTAACTCTCTTATTGGGAAATGATACTGATTATTTATATAATTTATTATTTTTTTATTAATTTTTTGTTTAATTAAAATTAATTAATTTATATATATTTTTAATTAAAATTAATTAATTTATATATTTTTTAATAAAGTTATTTTTATTAAAATAATTAATTATATAATTATTTGTGAAAATTTATATAATTATACCATGTATACTGAAAAATAATACATGGTTTTCTATTGAACATGTTACCTCTCTAAGTTGGAGTTGACTTGTTCTTAGGATATTTTTACATTGAATGTGCCTAAACAAGAAATTTATAACATTGTCTTTGACATCGATTAGGAAAGGTAAACATGTGTTTTCTTGGTTAAGAAAGGTTATGAGAACGATGTTATTGATTTTTTTTCTACGCTAAACATTTTAAGAAATGATGATTCTTTTCGGGGATATTTACAAATCTGGTGAGAAATTGTTAAATTGGTTGATTTAAGTGATTATATTTGTATATTATGAGTGCTCTACCTGTTTTTTAGCATGTTGAATCCATTTCTACATTTTGTAAATTTATATAGTCGGATTCCAGTGAAAAAAACTATTTTGTAGAACAACTAAACAAAGCCTTAATTTTTTATTAGGACAGGAGTACTATAGAGTATAAAATATTTCATCTATGATTCTTACACATATATAGAGAAAATATATAAATAATTTTATAACGTTAATTTTTTTTATCAGCATCTTCCAAAACTAGAGATACTTTTATATTATAAAATTTTAAATGAAAATAATAAATGTTTAAAATACTTGAATTCATTTATGTTATTTAAAAAAATAAAACATATTGTATGATGCAGATGTGGTAATGATGATGGTGATGGTAATTAACATCTATTGATACAAAATTTAGTCTATCAATCTTAAGAAAGAAATAGATTACTTGTAATTCTTTAAAAACATATTTTTATGTTTAAGAAACATTAAAAAAAGTATTCCAATACTACTATAATTTTTCTATGTAAAATATTAAGAAGGTTGGTAGTGTCAAAAATCTTTTTTAAATTGAGATTTAATTTGGTTAGTAAGAAAAAATACTTTTCATCTTAAAAACTTTTAGTGTTACAATGGTGATAAACTCTTTCATCCGACAAGTGTTTTGGAAATTGACCAATCCTTAGTTTACTTGGAAATAATGGAGTAAGAGACAATTGTAAGCGTCAGTTGACAGAGTCACTACCGTAAGTAGAGTCTAGTTATCTGGAGTTTGTTGTAAAAGTCTAAGTAGGTTAGTTTCCTATATAATGATGTAATCATTCTTCATTCAATATAGATTGTGTGAGCATTGTCTTGTTGTGTGTTTATTCCTCATATTTGTAAGTTGGTATCAGAGCCACGAGAGTAAGGTGCAAAAATTTCTAGAAGTCTCTAGGTCCCTCCCCTTGAAGGGTGAGGCAGCATACTACTAAGAGTTTCCGCGTGTTTGAAAACTTCAGATTTCCGCAGTGCAACTGTGTATTACAGTGCAAAAATATTTAAAGATTCCCACACCCAAATACCACGTGAGGTGCAGACTCCTAACATTCTAATAGTTGTGTGAGGTGCGGAAACCCGAGTGTTTGCGCGTGCATGGGTTCGAGCTGGAGAAGGGTTGTGATAATCGCCATTGGATCGTGAGTTGTGTTGCATGGTAAGAAGAGATCGTGTGGTAAGGCAAATCCGTGAGCATATTAGTGAGCAAATCGAGGCAAGACGGTCGTGAGCAAATCTGTGAGCTTACTGAAGCGTAAGCATCATCTTTGGGAAGCTTCGAGCATTCAAGCGTGAGGTTCAAGTTTGGGAAACGAAAGGTGCGGTGAGCGTAGATGTATGTGAACAATATTTGGTGCGTGAGCATATCGTGAAGGTGAGGTGACCTGGTGCAAATCGAAAGTTTTTTTGGAATGTTCAAAAAAAAAAGGGAAAAGGTTTCTTATTTTATGAAAGGTTTAAGGATGGCCAAATAATTTAATAAAGGTGGATGTATGTGTGAAGTTATAAACCTTTTTATTAAAGTGGTATCACCTTTATTATTTGAGAGTCAGGTAGTTTGAGTCACTCACGATTTGCATGCATGCATGAGTGTGATTTGCATGCATTTGCATGAGTTGAAATATAAAGGAGATCTTAAGTGGATGAGGTTTGAGCGATTTTACATGAGTGTGATTTTTTTTAAGAGGTTTTTTTTTTTACATGTGAGATTATATATGAGAGCCTTTTTTTATATAAATGAGTATGATTTTTTTATGCATGGAATGGTGTTAAGGTTTTAAGCCAAGAGTCAATATTGAGACGGATCGGCGGTATCCGAAGGCAGAGCGACAAAAATTTGCATATTCTTGGTGATTCACTTCCAGAGAATATCTTGCAGAGATGGAAAATCCTTTGGTAGAAACCTACCTCAACGAAGCCAACAAGTTAGATGGCTCAAATTTCATTAACTAGAAATTCAAGATGCAAACATTGATGGGGGGCTATGGTGTCTGGAGCATTGTGAAGGGAACTGAAGTGAAACATGATGCGGCTGCAGGTGCGACAACAACATAGATACACGATTGGGAGAAGCGCGAAAACAAGGAAAATGTATTGTTGCACATGAATGTTAAAGATAACATAATTCCACATATTAGAGAAGCTACAACTTCTGCTGCAACGTGGACAACACTTAAAGCATTGTATGAAACTAGCAACACAAATCACATTTTTTTCCTGAAAACTAAATTGCTAGGCATTAAGATGGATGGAAATGAATATGTTAGTTCATTTTTGGGTCGTAGTAAAGAGGTGAAAGACAAGCTAGTAAATATAGGGGAAATTGTTTCCAACACTGATCTGGTCACTATTACCTTAAATGATATGCTAAAATATTATCATATTTCCATAACAGGTCTCGCAGCAAGGGAGAAACCTCCTATGTTTGACGAACTGATAGGTATTTTGCTGCAAGAGGAAGAGAGGTGCGGGAATTTGAAGCCTCGCAATACAGATTTGACATTGT